>JAUCMR010000064.1:1185558-1197525 GCA_032357425.1 Enteromius argenteus
GGCGAGTTCCCATATGTAACGTCTCCGTTCCCTCCTTCAGGGAACGTGGGTTACGTTCGTAACCTAGACGTTTTTGTGCACATATGATATGTAACCCTAATCCTACCCATAACATAAACCGTTTTTAATTGGCGTACTTTTTTACGCACATTTCTGACATTGGATGGCGCACACACACACACACACACACACTGATATTTAGGGAACAGTCTTGTTTTTTCAGAAAAATTTGATTTTTCATTTATTCTAATCTTAAATATTAGTTCTGTGTCGGAATGTCTGTTTTTGTTTCAGTATGTGTCTCAATCACTTTGTCAGTTTACCCAATAGTATTTCAACACCCCGAGTATTTCAACAAAACCTTGTTGCAGGCATGTATGACATTACTGGATCAGAGATCATGGATTCTACTTGACATAAGCTTTGGCATTTATATTAATGCTCTTTGGCCATATTTAAATGTGTATTAATCAATTCATCAACTTACACTGTAAGGTTCAAATTTGAATCGCTAGGTCCATTTATTCTGTCCAACACATTTGTGCTTTCATTATTGCTTTAATCAGAGTCTCTTTTGTGATGGGTGCTGTTCATGTGATCTCAGCCAACAAAGTTTCAAATCTTTGCAAAGCTAAGCTTTTGCCTCTAGATGGTGTAGATAAAACCCAACTGAAGGTTTTAGGTGGTCTCAGTTTTCAGTCATTTAAACTACACTCTTTGATTGTCTCTACTGACCTGTTTACTACAATGGTCTTGCAGTGCACAACACAATGAAATCACCCCATTACAACAGGACTAATTTCATTGTTTTGGCTTGTTTCCATTGTGTTCTGTCTATTTTCGGTTGTGCTGTGTTAATTTCATTGTGTTGCAACTCGTCTCTGACGTGTTGTGTCAGTGTTGTTGTGTTGTGGAGATTTGGTCTTAATAACACAAAATAATCCCTACGCATTAATAAATACTAATTTTACAATTTTCATTTTTAACAGCATTGAATCATCTGCAGATTGCAAATACTTTGTGCAGTTGGTTTGTAAAAGTGTTATTAATACATGGACTAAGTTTTTGCTGCATTGTTTAGACCAGCATGTGTTGCTAGCATGCACTGTTTTGAACACTTTGAAACAGCGAATCATTTGGTTCAAGTGAGTCAGAGTTTTGAAAAGCTTAATTTCTCCATCATTAGTAATCAGCCTATGTCGTTGGTCCAGTGCAGACATGTAAAAATACGACCAGTCGTTCCAGCTGGGTAAAAGTATAAAATTACAATCAATGCAAATGCAGATAAATATGGTGGCTTATAAAATTCACTGGCCTTATATATGGAGTAATATATAAGACATCAATCTCAAAGGTCTCAATTATAGCCTGTGGTTCTGCTGACCCACGGATCAGCTGTGGTCTGGTTGTGTATTTTATGTTCTACATAAATTATAAGCCATTGAGAAAGCACACGAGCAGAAGCTCCATCAACAGCTGTTATTGACACTGGGCACTTTGCAACTAGACTTAAAGATAAATCACCGTGTGCTTATTGACATTTAGAAAATGCCGGCACGGGTTGAGCCACACGCTGGCAGCATACAAAGCTGTATTTTTCCTAATCCAGTTCCTCATGAGCGTGTTTTACAGTTTCATTTCAGCTGAGGGATTTACATGGATTCATTTGGAAATCGTCAGACTGAAACAGAGATGTCAATGACTGCGCAGATAAAAGAGTGGCATTTCACCGACACGATGAAAACAGAGCATCAAATCTCTGAAAGATCCTCTATCACGCTGACTTTTAAAAATCTTCTAAATAAAAAGGTTCAACCTTTTAAATTCCCCATTGATTTAGGTGCTGTTCTTCTGTGCCTTTGGGTTTTTGGGTTTTAATTAAAGTAAAGGGTATGAGGCCTTTTAAAATGAAGGTTTAGCTTTAAAAACTGGGATGAGAGCAGTGCTTCCAGGAATAAGTGCTTTGTTCATGGCTTATATTTTTTTAATAGATGGAGGTGAAAGAATTTCCTCACTGTCTGCACAGATGTATTCTTGGCTTAAAACAAAATTCTTTGAAAAGGAAATTACCTGGGCTTCTGATGTCTAATGGCAAAGATTGGTTGTGCAGTGGCAAAACTAGTTCAGCATTTCTAAAAGTCATAAATTGATTTCAAATTAATTTCTAATCTGGAAGTGCAGAATGAAATTGGGTTCCAAGGCTACAAACTAGTGACTACAGTTTGAGAAACTCTCACTTGGTTGGTTATGATGGTTCATATAGGGAGTCCTTTACATGCCATTCCTTAAGGGGAAACCCTTAAAAATCATATAACAAATCTGGCATTTCTGATTGCATTTGATTCATTAGTCTCACAGATTAAACTATCAATGTTATTACAATCAATTCATTTGAATCAGTTCAACTCAATCATTCAAAAGAACCATTTCAAAAGAGTGATTCACACTCACTGTAACTTGTGTTTGTTTCTTCAAAAGCTAATCCAGATTTTGTCTGAGGCAGTGTGAATGTCAGTATGTGCTCCGGGTCAGTGTGTGTGTGTGTGTCAGTGCGAGCCAAGTGAGTCTGTTTGTTCAGTGGGTCACGGTCACACTGTTGGGTTAAACATGGGTTTAATTGTGCATCAAAGTGGATTATAGGACTTCTGGCCATATGTTTTACCATGGTGTGGCTACATGTCAGGACTGGCAACTGGAAGGTTGTTTGTTCGAGCCTCTTATGGAGCAAGCCATCATGAGCCCTTAAGCAAGGCACTTTGCATAATTTCTGTGCCATTTGAAAAATCCATCCTGTAAAACATGTGCTGCATGTCAGTTTGGATAAATGTGTCTGCTAGATGGCTGCTTAATTTGCAGAGCATTATTAGTCATTTTTGTGCTGATTTGGGGGAAATCCGTGGAATTATGTTAAAATGATTTAAATATGATTAAATAGATAGACCTGACAGAAATATAGTGTTATTGGTTATAGTGTTTGTTTGTGTGTATAATATACATATATATATATAGGCTATAATCTTTCCATTTCACAAAAGGTTCTTTATATGAAAAAAGCATCTTTATATCAAAACCCCCCTTTTTTTTATTGATTATATACACACATTTATACATATATAGAATTTAATGAATGTCAGATGTTTCTGTGGAAATGTTCTTTGGAGTTCTGCAAGCCCAGATTCCTTATATATTGCTATTTTTCCAAGCAATAAGGAAGCTGAAAGCAGCATTTTTTAGTCAAACAATTTTTTTTAGAGATCTTCCCCAGGTTCATGGAAAAAGTAGAAGGTGCTGGAGTATTTAAAGCAAAAGATCAAAAAGATCAGGTTGTTCGGTCAATGGTATCATTGATTTCTACTGACTTAAACACCCTAGAATATGATGCTTGGGGTATTAAGCAATGCTCAGAATGGTCCTAGACCATGTTACGGTTTGAAATAATCATGAGTCATGTAGCAAAGCTGTCTTTTAAGCATCTTCTTTCAGTATTTCTGCAGTGACAGGTTTCACAGGCCACTAAACAATTTATCAGATTGGATTTCCACGTTTCCCAGGAAACCCCAGACACTCGCGCAGGTGAAGAAGAGCAACATAAACCTGCATTTACCTACCATCTATCAACATGCTGTTTTCATGATGACTCTAACACCCACACGGCTGTGAGGAAAAGTTTATTCTCTAAAACAACACAGATGTCTCATCAATCTCAAAAACTCTTCTCTAACATGTAAATATGCATATCGCAGTGCAGGTTTATGCAAGTGTGGCTTCTGAGTTAAGTGCATTCGGTTTTCCCTTCAAGCTATTCTCCTCCAATCAGAAGTGCTCATTTTCATTCAGGTAGCATCCGTATAAACTAAACAAATAATTCTGCTCTGGTATTCGGGATTTGGTGAAAGGCCCTGCCCTCACCTCTGGGGCACCAATCACAGCGGGCGGCCACCGGATGAGTGATTAGACGCCAGGCTTGATTTGACCTTCAAGCTTTGTGTTGGCAAGCTTTAAAAAACAAAAAAGAGCGTGACATGATCTCTTGATCTCTCTCCCTGTCTCAGCTTAGACAACAACACATTTTTTTTTGATTGCCTGCACATACAAGATTCACTCCCTCTGAATAGAAAACAGCTTTGAACGATTCCTTTCAGAGGGTTTAAAAAGTCTTTTTACTTTTAGCACTTGATATAGTTTTATTTTTGCTCTGCTTGGACAGTGAAGTGATTGATTCAATTTGTCAGACTGATGAGTGCTTGTGAGCAACTGTACTAAATGATCATCATGGGTTATTGCGTTCAATACAAACACCGTTAAAGTTCCACTTCAGTCCCATGGCCACGGGTAATTCACCTTAAACCTGTCCATGGCATATATATATATATATATATATATATATATTAAAAAGTGAAACATTACCTTATTTTTTACCAGCTGCAAACTATAGGCCTATGACAGGAGTGTCTCTCACAACATCCATTAGTTTAAAACAATCACGTTTTCTTGTTAAAAATGTAAAAAAGACAAAATGTCTTAACTTTAATTTCTTTCTTTCTTTTTTTAAATCTGCTTCATGTGTGGTTTTTTTTATTAGTATATGCAACTATATGTGAGCCTGGACCACAAAACCAGTCACAAAACCAACAATACATTGTATGGGTCAAAACTAAAGATTTTTTTTTTTTTTTAAATGCCAAAAATAATTATAATATTAAGTAAAGATCATGTTCCAAGAAGATGAAAATGTCCAACTGTATATATATTAAAACTTCATTTTTGATTAGTAATATGCTAAGCACTTCATTTAGACAACTTTCTCAATATTTAGATATTTTTTGCACCCTCAGATTTATGTATATATATGTATGTACAAACATACACGCACACACCATAAAATACTGACTCATAAGAGTAGTTTGTCCTTGAATTGGACCACACTGGTAGCTTTGTATGTTTGTTTACTCGTACAGCCTGCAAATGGAACTCATTAGAAATATGCTTCTAGCCATTATTTTGCAGTAGACGTCTTATTATTGCATCACATTCAATGCAGGTAAAATATGATTTTTAGGTACTGAAGCTTCAGTGGGGGGGAGCACCGTTCGTGAAGAGCAGTGCAAGAAACACTGGCTCACAATGTGAACACAGACAGCTTGACAACCGATCAGAACAATTACATATATACGGTATGTCATTACTGCACAGACAAATCACCATTTTACAGACCAAAGCTTCCATAAAGCCTCATTAAAGGGATAGTTCACCTAAAAAAGAAAATTCTGTCATCCTTTACTCATGTCATTGCAAACCCATATGACCGTATGTGGTTATTTCTCTCACACAAAGCTGTTGTGTAATGTAGTGCGATATTTTTTGTAGTTGAACTATCCCTTCAAGTGGAAGGGAAGAGCTGAACTAGCATTTCAAGCACCATAAACAGCCTTCCTGCAAAATCCTTTAAAGATAAAAGATCAACAAATCACCTTAAAAACATTACATGACACATTCACCCTCTATGTAGCACTCGGCTCTGAACGCGAACGCACCGCAATTACACCTTACAGTAAGGTGCCCACAGCCGACTCTGAAAATCAATCATTTGGGATTGTTTTTTACAGTTTTAATGGGTTCCTGTGACCTTGCACCTTGTATTCTTTGGAGTGGAAAGCACTTCAGACTTCAGCCTGTCGATTTTCCGATTTTAGAAATAAGTTGTGGCCAAATCATCCGGGTCAACAGAGACCCAGCCAAAAAGTTTAGAACTGGGAAGTTCAGGCATTTATCCAGAAGGAAAGATATGCTTTTGAAATAAATGTCTCCATCGTTTTGATATATGCGATGGCTGTTCGTGACAGTGGCAGTTTGTGGGTGAGCTGTTCTGTGCTGTGGATGATATCAGATGCCTGGCTTGCATTAGTCTGTCCACTTTATGGCTGCAGCCAGCGCTTTCCTTCCTCTTATCTGGCGAGAGTTCAGAAGTGACGGATGCATTAGGACATGCACTAGTAGCTTTCAAGAGCTTAAATCCATTTGCTGGATTATCACTTTGAGCCCCTGTGTAATGACATGGCTCAACCCCAAACATCTTCCAGGATGTCGGACACGAAGGGTCGTTTTTTGACATGACCCGCGTGGCCCTTTTTAAAACGCCAACGCTGCTAACATTTGCATTTTTCATCAAGCGTACAGCATGTAACTAATCTAATATACATCTAACTCCTTCCTGTATCATCAAACAGAAAAGCATGGCTCTGAAAATGCCAAGGTCATGGGTTCGAATTCCCAGGGAAAGCGGGAACTTATTAAATGTATACCTTGAATGCATTGTACTGTAATTGGCTTTGGATAAAAGCATCTGCTGAGTGCAAACTCTTGTATCAGGTTCTAATTCTGGGTACGATTTTTATGGAGGTCTAATTATATTTAGTACAACTCACCAAAATTTACACTATTGAAACCAACAAACAAGAAAAACAATATCAGGATTATTACAGTTAACTAAAACTAAAATCATTTTACAAATTAATTACTTGAAATATCATCTAAAATATAAAATAGCTGAAATCCAGCTAGTTGCTGAATTTATTTGAACTTGATATACTAAAATAAATATTAATAACTATATAGGAATGAAACTATTAAAATGACAAAACACTTCAACGAAAATGAAAAAAAAAAAAAAAAACTAAGTCTTGCAAATGCATTTAAACTGATCCACAATGCAGGACTAAACCAACCTCACTCGATGAAAGTTTCAAGAAATTAACTCCCAGAAGTGCGCAAAATACTCGTATAGCCTTCAGAATCACTTGTATTTTGTCGGCCAGACATATTCCTCCCACTTACAAGAGGCTCAATAATAGCGCAAATCTCTTTAACATCAATTTGAGATATTCAGAGGTGTTTGCCCGTTGAAATGTGAGTGCCTTACTTCCAGGACATTAATGCTCTGCAATTGAATAACAGAAGAAGTCAATATTAAGGGGGTGGCGGGGCTATCTTACCCTGAACTCAGGTTACCTTCTGTTTCATCATTTTTTTCAGTTCGCTTGTTTAAATTTGTGCGTGCGCGTGTGTGTTTGCGCGAGAAAGAAACTGAGGGAGTGGAATAATGAAGCCTGTCTTCACATCATGAGGCCTTTCCCATGCTGCATTACTCTAGTGCCATCAGACGGCGAGGAAGGCCATCAGCAGCGTTGCATCTGTACAACTCTGCTAATTATTCTCCTGCCTTTATTAGACTACAGCCATCAGAGAGAGAAGGGGAAAGACATCATCTCCAGCCTAATTCTCTCCCTCGCTCTATCTATCTATTTCCCGTCAGACTCTGGTCTGAATGAGGCCGCTCGCTTTTATCACACAGATTACTTCACAGGGTGACTCCAAGCCATTAAATTCTTATCTGTGTCAGAGCTGAAATATGATGTTTACGGCACTGTCTGGCTATTAGTGTTAGAATTGAGATCTCATATCCACGACAGGCTCGGTAGACACTGCAGAATTGATTAGGTGACCAACCATGTCGCTTGATTTGAACGTGAAAGCTGTATTACACGCCAAATGATGCACTAGGACATTAGGCATTAGGACGAACATTAAGTCTAATTATTAGTTTGTCTGGCTGCGTGCAAATATGAAGCAATATCTCCACCTGACGAGATTTCGTTAAATGACAAAAGCTCATTAAACACTAAATTAGACCATTCAAACCTAAACGTTGGACTTTTGGATTTCAGGGTATTGAATGGATACCCATGTGCATGGGATGTGCCATATTTCTCAAATTGCTGTTTATTTTTCATTTCCAGTGATGGTCCATCTGCGCCATCTCATGGCCGACTTGCGTTATTGCATCTATACTACTAACTAATAATAATAACGGTGGATGTTTTGTCCGTGTGGAATCAGGTAGAGATTTTTTAAATGTCTAATTTTACAGTTTATATGTACTACATGTTTAAACAATTCATATAGTATATATGTTTTATATTTTTTAAAAAAAACACATACTACTTTATGTATTGGCACACACATACATATTATAGTTTCTACAAAACGTAAATAATACCTTCTTTAACAACTTGTGAATAAACAAGACTTCCGGTTCACCAGTCACTGTAAAGAAATAGCAGCAAACATTAAAACTGAACATTTGAACTAAATCGCCTTTTCTGTTGTTTCCATGGTGTTCAACAACATGTGCCGCTGACCTGCATTCGCTGTTGCGCCGCGCTGGTATTTACGACACTTTCGTTCGGAAGACGGCAGTATGCGGGCACACATGTGGAGTGCGGCGTGTGTTTCAGCATTCAGAGTCCTGACTCGAGTTTGCGTGTCGTCGCAGCAGGTTAAAGCACCCCTACCGGTGTTTACAGCCCACAACGCATCTCTCTTCAGTCCGTGTACTTCTGTGTTCCCTAAGGGTTTGATGTCAAGACGACCTCCCAGCAGGAAGATGTCACAGTCCTTGGCGCAGCGGATGGTCTGGGTAGATCTGGAGGTATAAAAAAAACAACAACAGATAAAATTATGAATTTATAAGTCTTTATTGAGTCGTTTTTTAGAAGTCATAATCAAGATTTTTTTTATTCAACGGTTAGGCCTGCATGACTAAGCACGCTTAGCAAATTAATAGCAAATTAAGCACAATCTGTTCATTTCAAAACGTCTTTACACACGATTTAGAACAGTCACTGCAGCCGATGACCAGCTGACATGCATGCTTGTTCACCAGTTTTTGCACATATCTTTGGTTTTGGTACCCCACGCAGTCATTTTTTATATCCTGGAACTCTTTAGAGATAAATATTGGCTGCAGTCCTCACAGTGATTGTGCATTTGTAGGATTGACAAGTTTTCAGTGGTGCATATTAATGCCACCCATTTCAGATGACAGGCCTGGATATAGAGAAGGACGAGATTATTGAGATGGCTTGCATCGTTACAGATTCTGACCTGAACATTATTGCAGAGGTGGGTGTTTTCTAGTTTTAAGAGTGATCTACATACTGGTGTACACCAGTAATTTATTTAGAAAGCTTAAACAGCAAATACTGAACCAGAATAGAGTTGATCAATTATGTTAGCTTAATTCCTATCATGTCTGTTTCTGTGTGTACTGTGCTGTATGTATGACTTCTCCTAAATACCACCTCTATCTAATGTGTCATATATGTCTCACCCCAAATAAAAATATGACCATGCTTTAAAGCTAGAAAATTGTTGGTTGCTGTTGTTAGGGGCCAAATCTGATAATCAACCAACCAGACGAGCTGCTTGATGGCATGTCAGACTGGTGCAAAGAGCATCATGGGAAGGTGAGTGGAACAGATCAGTGAACTTGCAAAGTGTTTCCTGTTTGTGTGAATGAGCCTGTCTGTGCTTGATGTGTGTGATTGTGTTTGATGTGCCAGTCAGGGTTGACTCAGGCGGTCAGGGACAGTGACATCACTCTCCAGCAGGCGGAGTATGAATTCCTGTCTTTCATCCGACAGCACACGCCACCCGGACAGTGTCCTCTCGCAGGTAACCAACCACACAGTTATAAACTCATTTACATCTTACTATTCGGACTTTTTTCTCATTGTTTTTGTTGTTTCTGTCGTGGAATAAAAAATAAATAAAATGGTGATGCTGGGTTTTTGTCACACATGTGACTTTGTTCTTCAGAATTGCAAGCTATAAACTCACATTTGTGAGTTTGCATCTAGCAATTATGACTTTTTCTTAAAATTTCAGGTTCATTTTTCAATTTCATTTCAGGCTCACACTTTTTTTCTGAATTCTCAATTTTTTTTTATCTAAAAAAAAAAAAACCCAAAACAATTCTGCCACAAAAATAAATAAATGAAATGGGTAATTCTCACAATTAAAATTTTAGTTTGCTTTGTTTTGTTTTGTGTGTGTGTGTGTTGTTCAGATTTCTTATCATTTCAAACTTCTCCGAATTGTGTACATCTCACAATTTGGACTCTTTTCTAAAGTTCTGGAAAAAAAGTCTAAATTGTGATTATATAACCGAAGAATTGAATTCCCTTCGTCCACAGGGAACTCTGTTCACGCCGATAAGAAGTTTCTGGATAAGTACATGCCACAGTTAATGCGACATCTGCACTATCGCATCATAGACGTGAGCACCATTAAAGAGCTGTCCAGGTATGTTCTCCATCTAGGTTTAATCAGATGACCGAACATTAATGCGTGCAGATGTGCTTCAGCACGAACTACAGAGACTATTTTCAAACATACAGGAAGAAGTTGATGTCAAAATACTTTTTCCTTTTTTCCAATTCTGTTGCTTAGACGGTGGTATCCAGAGGAGTACAATCTCGCTCCGCAGAAAAAATCATCGCACAGGTCTGTGTACATCACACACGTGTTTTCCTGCAGCTGTATTATTGAATGCCACATTTAGCATAGCAAAGGATCCTTTGATGTACTCCTTAAATATTTAAGCCTAAAGAAGAGTTGTTTTGTCTAATCTCCGAATAATGTTGTGTCCGTTTGAATTTTCAGAGCGCTGGAAGACATCCAGGAGAGCATAAAAGAACTGAAGTTTTACAGAGCGAATGTTTTCAAAGTGAAGGAGAATAGCAAAATAGTCCAAAATGGTGATAAGACATCTGTGAACTAACTGGTTTTAGGATCTTGTGCTGAATTCCTACATTTGGATGAAAGCCAGTGCAAATACTTGAGAGAAAGAGAGCAAAGCTCCATGTTGACGTCCCCAGTGTTTGTTTCCTGTTTTATTTGTTGACTCTGCAAATAGCTTAGTTTAAAAAGAGGGAGAAATCCAAAAAGTTCAAAATTATGCAAATAACTCATCGTTTTGAACAAGTTCCTGTTTTATCCCTTATGTTCCACTTTAGAAATATGATTAGTTGCTGGATCATGTCAGTGTGTAGTAATGAAACAAAAGTGTGATTGCATAAGTTCTTCAGTCTAAGATTGTTTTCATTGCACCCCTTGTTTTTGTTTTTTAAATAAAAATCATTTGTTGCTGGTTTTGAAGCGTATTCAATGTGATTTTGCTGAACATTTGTTGCTCACCTGTACCTACAGTAAGCATGCGGCAGATGGCAGTATACAGTCAGCTAATATCCGGAAACACGTTTAGTGGAGTTGTAGAGTGAAAATATCAAGGTTCAATATTGGGTTAAAAAATCTTAAATGGAGAAAAAGACAGGATATTTTTTCTGGAATTAAATGGAAAATATAGCGGTATGCTGTTTTGAATTTAGCCCTTCTTATTATGGCGGGTGGGTGGACGGGAGGATTTAGTGACGTAACACTACACGGAAAGTTGTTTGAGGCAGTTTATTACAAGAACTGAACTTATCTTTAGAGTAATGTGCGTTTGCGAATCACGTGCAAAAATACAACTGTGTATTAAGAAAGTAAATGAGACCAAACTTCTTAATGATTTGACAGTTTTCTAATCCAGTAAAACAAATTGACTTCTGTTATTTGCTCATCTAGTTAAAGCATGCAGGGATGTCATTGCCCTTTCAGCTGTCTCGTGGTTGGTAAATGTTGCTCTCAAAAGTCATTTAGTGTTTTATGCTGTTTTAATGTGGCAGGGACTGCTGGGACTTCAACTCCTGTTTGATTGGAGCAGCCCAAGGTAACATGAGCATTCTGTCTGTCACCGCTGCCACTGGAGGATCGCAGGTTTCATTCTACAAGGGAAACTTTAAATAGACAGACACTGGGCCAATGCATAAACCATGTACTGTAGCTTCTCTCATCTCTCCCCCACAGAATCTTTCTCAGAGAGAACAAAGAGTATCCTCATTAGCGTTAAGGACCGACAGCTCATATCTGGACATCTGTGTCACTGAGTGTTTGCTCTGGTCTGGTCAAATGATTTAGAATCATTTAATCGTTCAGCAGATGCTTTTATCCAAATATCTCAAATTAAGAAATATCACAAGAAACAATGTATCATAAGAACCACCAATATTTCCAGTACACAGTGCC
>JAUCMR010000065.1:0-18595 GCA_032357425.1 Enteromius argenteus
CATGTAGGTGCAAAGCTACTTATTGTCAACAGATTGTTCAAAAGGGACCATCAAAATAAAGTGTTACCAAAAGATTTATTTATCATGCTTTGTGTCTTAGTGTACGAGTCAACAGGTGTCATCATCGTTCGGTCTACACAACCAAGTTTATTAGATACAAGTTACAATCAGTGCATGTCATATTCCTTTTATTTACTATACAAGAATAAACCTTGTTTAGTAAACAAAAAGAGTATGATAAATCACACTTTAGCAGTTGTATTTTTTATGTGCTGAAAAAAAGTGGAAGCAGTGAAAGAGGAAGGCATATATATATATAGCAGTTTTATGTTTTGGCGCCATGTTGCGTTGATTTCATGTTGCATTTTTATTGGTTGGTAAGAAAACATACATCGTAGCAGTAAACACTACTGTGCAATGATCAATTTTTGCCATCTTTCGTTGCAAGATCATGACAAAGGACGTCTTTGAAACTTTCTCACTGTATGACTTAAGAGTCAAGTGTTTAAGGTTTTAGAGGGTCACTGTCCTTCAGAATTTAGCTTAATCAAGGTCTTCAGATTCACTACGTAGAAAATTCTAGGCACGTGTGTTGGTGCTGTTTGGAGTTAAAATTTGCAGGACACTCCAGAAGCAGGATTGAACTGACATTAAACATACCATCAACTGCCAAAAACAGCCATAGAAACCATTTTAAACACCTAGCAACTGCTACGCACACTCTAGCTTCTACTTTTAACACCTTATAAACCACATAGAACACCTTAGCATTAGCAACCACACAGACAGTTTAAATCACAAAAAGAAAAAAAGTTAATCAACAATCCAGAACAACCCCAAAAACCACTAACAAAGCTTGGCTGTAGCATTATTTTGAAAAGGCTTTTTCTAAAATTGCAAAAATAACAAAAAGCGTGTTTTGGCAAACTTCAATTTTGCTAGATCACATTTGCCACAGAATTCTAAATCCATGTCCCAACATTCTGCATATGTGGGTTTCTATGAACACAATGTGACTTTATTCTTCTGCCAATTAGCGACAGCACATCTGTCTGTTCTGCAGGAGGAAGCTCATCACACCACACTCACACTGCTGGAAACATTTCTTCCAGCTGTTCAGAACAGAAGATTCTCCACTTTTAGAAGGCAGATGCACTGTATTGATCCTTGAGGGGAAGTTCAGGAGTAATGAGCAGTCTTAGCAGAGGATGGTTTCTAACTGTTGACCTCTAGGTGTTGTGCCCAGCACGCATCTACTGCCTCGCTCAGCCTAAACCCAGCACAGATGGGACTGAAACCCACAATCCTTGGTTCGAATGGCCTATGTCTTATGTACTAAGCCAACGGGGCTTACAGCATGCTACAACACCAAGCCACAGTCAATCACAGAGGAACACTTTTCCATATTCAGGACCTCGCAGCCAGCAGTGAATGTTTACCCAACAGCCTGCACTGACTCAGAGTGTTTACCTATCAGCGAGCTGCTTGAAGCTTATCTTGGAGTCTCCAAAAGATGCGATAGACTCTGACTTTGCTGAAGGTTGTGTTAAGTGTTATCACAACTGTGAAAGTTGTATTAAGTGTTGCCATTGGCCTGCCTTTTGTACTACAAGTACTTAACATGTGCAAATTGGTACTTTATTATTCATGAAAAAAAGAATACCGTTAACATTTGGCAAAAGGGGAGAATCATGGTAAACAGGATTACTATGCACACTGCCTGCCCCCCCAAAAATCTAAATCATTAGAAATAGATTTAAAGATTTGGATTTAAATAAGCAAACACTGAAGAGTTTAGGATGCAAAACTGATGCAGTGTGCACCCATGACCATATTCCAGAATGGCAATGTCGAGATCCACAAAGGGTAATTTGTGAAACAGTGGTTCAGTGAGCTTGAGCAATCAATTCCTTGTATGAATTGGCCACCACAGAGACCTGGGCTTAACCTAATCGAGAGTATTTAAGATGCGCTGTAGGTGACTTTACAGAGTGGTTTGATTCTCCCATTGTTAATACAAGATCTTGGACTAAAATTAAGGCAACTCTTGATGTAAATAAATTCTTTGATGTTGCATGGTGTTGTCAATGCCACAATGAATTAACGATATAATTACAGCTAAATGCTGGTCCAATTAAATATTAGACTTTATTTATCTTCTTTTTGGACAGGCAGGAAGAAAAAAAAATTATAAAGTGCATGCCAAAGACTTTTAGTGGGTTTAAGGTCACGACTCTGTGGTGGCTAATTTCTCACAAATTGAGCCTGGTCAGTCTTGGTATTGTCATCCTGGAATATAGTACATCTACTGACATGGTTGTTGGAAAAATAAAATGCTATCTAGTATGGATGGAGTTGAAATCTGCAGGACATTGGCCTCCAGAAGCAGAACTGTCCAAACAGTTTACTAACACTCTTTATGAGAGTTGACAATGGAACTTTATCGCAGCAGAATTGATTAACAGAAGTGCCCCTCGGAGCAGTGTATCGATTCTTCCAGTCTTGTATATTTTCAATACACTTTATTCACCTAGTTGAATAAAAGTCTGTTAAAATTAGCATCTGCAGGATGATTTCAAAATCCGGACATTTTCAGAGACAGGCGAATAGATATTCTGTTACTGTGCACAGAATTTTCCAGACTTAACGGAACTTGTAGTTTTAATCCAACGTAGCGTTAGTTTCGAAATTCATACTCCACGAGAACGTGCTCCTGCATAATAATATTTTAGATTCATCCCACGGATGTCATCCATGTTGTGTCAGGAAATCGTGAAAACGTAGGCAGTGTTTGGTTGCTTAGAATAAAAGCAGTCAGGTACACTGCAGTAACACCAGCGAAAGAAAGGGAATAGAGGATTCTCTTGTTCATTTTTACTGCATTGCCATGGGACCAGAAGTGGCATATACTTTATATACCGGAAGTTTAAAATGTTTTCCTACAGTGTTCAGAAGGACAAATGAAAAAGCACTAATAAAGACAGCACAAATCATTTCTGTTCCATGCAGACCATTCTTTGAAATTTCTCTGCAAAAGCCTAAATTTAGATTTACAAATTGTTACAGTATTCTCATCACATCCATGAGCACATCCAGCATAAACCAACAGGAATTCTTTGTTGACCCAGGCTGGTTTATGACAGTTAGTGCGTGGTATAGCTGGTGGACCAACATTGTAATGCAGTTCTCAATCAAAACAGAGCTGGTGAAGCTCTTGCAATGCTGGGAACCAGCAAACTAGCAGTCTGCTTCCATGCTGGTCAGAGTTTGCAGAAGTTACCCTATGCCTTCCAGTAATGCTGTGTTTTTTAGCAGGGATATGACTATTCAGTATGCAGAAAATCGGCATGGTCTGTTATAAACTAAAGCCTCTTCCCAAAAATGGTCGCTGTGATTTTGCGAAGTAATACATGATCCTGGATCAACATTTTTTTGGTGATCCTGGATCAACATTACTGTCCAAAAATATAGACTTATCCCAATCCCTACCCCTAAACGTAACCCTACCCAAAATGTATGCCTGAAACCAGTGGGAAATGATAGCTGATAAACAAGGGTGTAGAAGCACCTAACCCTGATCATTAGCTTAAAACAGATATGTCCTGAAAAATTATCCCTCAAATCTGGTTGGTTGATTGGAATGTTGTTTCAGGATAAACAAGAATGTTGATCCAGGAAGATCTTGTACTTGGTAAAATCACACTCACCTCCCAAATACTATCCTCAAACCTTGTAGCACCACAAATTGTTGACTAAAATGTTCAACGTTTGTTGGGTTGTAGACTCAACATAGCATGATCTCAGTCACATTTTTGGATCTACACGGGGTGAGACTGGTGAGTCAAGCACGTATTGGCTTGTTCAATTGTAATGGTCAGAGTGAGGGTGGAAAATGGTCATGAAAAAAAATAATAATAAAACAATCCTGTGATAGAAAATACTAGATACAGTATTACTGTATTACTCCATACCATTCATCCACACATAACATGTATAATGGCCTTAAGAATTTCTAACACAGACACCTGCATACATGCACACACAAGCATTCCTTCCAAGATCCGGCTCCAGTCAGCAGTATACAGCCGCGTGTGGGTGTCATGAATCACTCTATCAGCCCTCGCCGTTTAACAAATAGGGGATTTTCAGTAAGCTAATAAATACATCAGGAAGCTGAGGCAGCATACGTTAGTGGGATTAGTAGGCACACGCTGCTTGCATCGTTCACAGATCCAGAGCTTTGAAAATGGTGTCCGCATTAAAGTCAGCCTTAGAACAGCACAAGGATCAAATGTATCGCTTAAGGTTCAGGAGGGTTTTGGGAAACAGGGATAATGATTTTACATCTAAGTTGGGATCATACTGTGGTATAGTGAACATACTTTGAAATGTGTACTACTGTAATTCCTGTGGATACTTTTTGCCAGACTGGAGAATAGTTTTGTTTGATAAAACATTGAATGAGACCTGAATGAATTTGCATGCTGCTAGGGTTGTTTATGCTGGTTGTAGTGCTGGATTGCTGCTGGTCAGCAAAGACGTGGTCTTTCAACACAGTCTCACGACCAATGCATACGTATTTGTACGAGGTGTCTAATTTGTACAAATTTGTACCACCTCACTCGTATGATTGTGTACGATTTATCTAAACCCCAGTGATGGGTAAGTTTAGCGGCGGGGTTAAGTGTAGGTCATTCTTACAAATTAATACAAATTGGCAACTTGTAAAATACATACAATTTAGCAAAAATCATAAGAATTCATATGAGTGAGGTCATACAAATGTATACGAATTACCCACCTTGTAAATTATGCACAAATTGCTGTGAGAATGGGCTGGGTCTTTAGTTGGTCAAGAAGGGGGTTGAATCTGTGTTCAAGTCAAGACATTTTAAGAGGGTCTAAATGTCTCAGACCATGTAAATAGGCTTTCTGTTGGGGTGAATGAAGACCATAGACATGATAGCACAAACTGGATTGTATTCGCACATCGGCACATGTAGCTGCAATGTTGTAGTAGTTGAATCTGAATTTAGGTTCAAGTCAGGACAGAGGTCAAATGCTCTTCAGTCCATAAAAGACCAAGCCTGAAAATACATCTTTGGACTCATAACGGACTCTAGTCTCAAGTACCTCAACACAGGCTGACTGACCAAGATAAGACAATAAAGAAGCCTTCATGAAGAACCACAACAGATCATGATGGTTTACAGGTTCAGAAGGTATATTCAAATACATTAATATTCTAAACTTCAAGCACTATGAAGTCCGCTTCCACTTTTCAAAGCAGAAATATGACTTCTAATCTGATTATAAATCCATTAACTATCATGTAATTAGGCAATTGCTAGTGACTTTCTTGTGGATAGTAATTGCTGAACTGTGCAGCTGGTTTTGCTATCTGGAAAGTCCTGGCTACAAAATAGGGTTAATTAAGGAACACAAAAGGAAAAGTTTTGAATCATAATGCCTACCTTACTGCTAGGCTGCTTGTATTCTGTAGTTTGAATGACATTAAGGAATGACGTAAAGAAATATTCCAGGTTTTTTTAAACCCACTGTCTGTAACCTCTCAAAGTCGTAACCCTCAGTGAATAAGTGTAAAGGAAGCTACCAGATTTTGAAAGTGCAAAATTGCATGTTGGCATATGAGTGGTAGTTGTTTACCAACCTTTTTTTTTCTTTCTCAGTGCAGGGGACATAAAAGCGACGTTACATAACTATTCAAAAATCACTGACTGCATCCTAATTTGCATACAATCTGTCCTGAATTGTATGCACGATTAAAATTTGCATCCCAAATAATGGTAGACCTACGCTCAAAATAGTACGCCAAAGAATCCCAGATGGTGCACTGTTTTGAAGTATGCATCTGAACAGGCTTTTTCAGTTAATATCCCTTCTGGGGAACAAAATAAATAAATAAATAAATAAATAAATGTAAAAATCCAAACTATGGTTGTTTGCTGTTCTTAATTTATCACCACAATTCTTGATTTATGCTAGTCAATCTAGTCTGGTAATGGTTTTGGGCAGCTGAACACCAGCTAAACAATTAAACCAGCAAAGTCCAGCAGTATGCTGTCTTTTTTCAGCTTTTTTCACCCACATCCTTTTAAAAAGAGAACTTGGTGAAGCTATATTATTAAGTGGAGTAATGCAAAGTCAAAGTAATCATTAAGTAATTATGCTGCCAACGCTTACATTAAAATGTAAACAGTAAGCGAAAAGGAACTGAGGTTTCAAAATGTAATTTATAATATCTCACTTAATACTTACACAAAATGTACTCATCATCACTGCTTGTTGAAATGATAAACAAGATTTCAATTTAGTGCTTTAAGAAAAAAAGATCACAATTCTAGTTTTAAACCTTGAGGAACACTTCTCTGCTAGAACTGACAGTGTCACAAAATTTCCTTATTATGTGTTTTTTTTTTTGTTATTTTAAATGAAAGACATTGAAACAAACCCAACATTCTTTCACTTATTTTGCATCATATTAAAATGCAGAACAGTTTTTTTCAGATGTTTGTCTGATCGTCTCCACCAGCGCCCTGCAGGCCGAATCCAACCCATTAATCGTTTTTACACATCTTCCAATTGATTTGGATGAAATCTCTATGCGGCCTGATATATGAGAGCACTCTCTGTGCACAATACAGTGAGATCAAAAGCCCTCAGAGGTTATTTAATTAGCAGACCAAAGTATCTGGACCAGAATGCTTTTAAACTCTTGCTGGACATAGCTCAGCTATAGATTACCAGATATTACCTATCATTGGCTGAAATCTATAAATCACAAATAATCTTGAACTGTCATGCAAATTAATAGCTCTCTGCCATGTAAAGAACTCCTAATTAGAGGGTTAGTTCACCCAAAAATGAAAATGTCGTTCCAAACCCATAAGACCTCCATTCGTCTTCGGAACACAAATTAAGATATTTTTGATGATATCAGAGAGCCATCTGTCCTTCCATAGACAGCAATACAACTGAAATTATCCCAGATCCAGAAACATAGCAAAAACATAGGTAAAACAGTCCATGTGACATCAGTGGCTCAACTTCACTTTCGCGAAAGTATTCGCTACAAGAATACTTTTTTGCGCAAATAAAACAAAAATAACATAATTTACTTTTTTCCCATGACTTACGTCTTCCGCCATTTTAGAGTATCTCAACGCTCTGCATACGCAAGCTTTAACGTATTTGACGTAATTAGCCTTGTTTACATCCGGGTGAAAGCACGCGCATGTATGTAATCTGCAGCTGTTTAAGCGCACGCTTACGCAGTAATATTCTCTAAAATGGTGGAAGACGCAAGTCATAGAAGAAACTGTAAACTGTAGTTAATCCACTGATGTCAAATGGACCTTTTTACCACGTTTCTGGATCTGGAATTATTTCAGTTGTATTGCTATTTATGGAGGGACAGATGGCTCTCTGATATCATCAAAAATATTTTAATCTGTGTTCCAAAGATGAACAAAGGTCTTATTGGTTTGGAACGACACGAGAGTGAGTAATTAATGACAGAATTTTAATTTTTAGGTGAACTAACCCTTTAATGTCATTAACATATAAAATATCCTCAATCATCATAATTTAGAACAGCGAGTACAAAAACCTACAGTACTCAGACAATAAAAAATGCGTAGACCCTGATGCAACGCTAAGCACTTTTCCATGACAAAGATGTGGATTTAAGCGTATGCACACTCTAAGATCAAATCTGCGTTCTTTATAAATGAGGCCCCAAGTCCCTAGCCTACATTTGGATAAACATGTACAGTAAGCTGACTAATTACACAGGCTTCCTAATTTCCCATACAATGAA
Source organism: Enteromius argenteus (assembly GCA_032357425.1). Lineage (NCBI taxonomy): Eukaryota > Metazoa > Chordata > Actinopteri > Cypriniformes > Cyprinidae > Enteromius > Enteromius argenteus. Next base: position 7,841 of record JAUCMR010000065.1, read on the forward strand.
AATCAATGGATTCCAGTGTCATCTGGACCCCAACGCTCTTTTAAATATGTTCATTTGCATTCCACACAAAACAGAAATGCATGCAGGTTTGAAACAACATGAGGGTGAGTAGACAATCACAGAATTATGCTACTTACAACGAAAGTGCACAAATCCAACTCTGAGAAGTGTTGACCCCAAAATAATGTAGGAGGAGATATGGGTAAAAGAAAGTTCTGAAATAACTCAGCTATAATGTTCTTGTAGCCTTCATCATTAGTAAGATGCATTCACTTCAGGATGATCTCAAGAGCGAGTGGGAACAGAGAATGTCAGAGCGCAGTGTTCTGAAGGCCTACTGACCTCACAGTCGTAGATGTGTTCTGTTTAATTGGCCAGGTGAGAGGCATCCACTTGGACCAGCTTCCCGCAAAACAGACGGCAGGAAAGCTCTGAAATTAAACTTGGTTGTCAGCCTAATTGGTCCCCTTCCTGTATTGTGCTGTTTGTGTCCTTTCTTCAGTTATAAGACTTGAAGTAGGCTGCCTCACCGCTGATGCTCTGGAGAGAGAGAGAGAGAGAGAGAGGCTGTGCTAATGAGACACTTTTGAAATGTTGTTGAATAAAACCCTCAGCCTGTTGTTTGTATTATGAGTAAAGACAACTAATATGCCAGTGAATTTGAGTTCAGTCTCCATTTAGGCTCTTTGTTTTGCCACGACTTTGTTTTTGAGCCTTTCTCAGCAGAGAGTGCAGCCCTAGAGTATATTTATCTCTGTATTGTGTTTTTCCTCTGTTGAAAAGAAACATAAATTTCCATGCCGGACTGGTGCTGGTCTAGCTGCGTGGGGAACCGGTGTCAACTATTCTTCAATCATTTACCCTTCATTCCAAACCTTTCTTTCATTTTGTAGAACAAAATAGATGTTTACAAATTCATGGCACACTTATCTTCCCCATACAATGAAAAGTGAAGTGGGAATGGGTCTGCTGAGCTTTAAAAATGACAAAAAGACAGTAGTTTTGGTTAAAATTTAAGGTATCAACTCACTGAAAAAGCAGTGTTGTGCAAATGTATCCTTTCAGCAAGGATGTATGGATTTTTCAAATGACAATACAATATACAACTACTTGTAAAACCTGCATATTATTTCCAATTAACTCTATTCAAAAGTACCTTGCAAAAAAGTTTACACAAAAAATAGTAAGCAACACAACTGGTTTAATTATTGATAATTAGAAATGTTTAAGAAATACTTCACACCATTGATGAACATTCTCAGCAGATTAAATCTTATTAACACTCTCATGTCCAATTGTTTATAAAAAAATTGCTAAACAGCACTAAAAGTCATTCATTGGCTCATAATTATAGCACCTTTGTCAGTAAGTAATCTTACCTGATACTGATATTACAATAGCCAGTCTTAACAGTTTACGTGATCTGGCTCTTTATTTGTATTTATTTGTATTTTTTTATATCAAAATATATCAAACATGCATGCGGTAGGAGCATCTACGGCATATTGCGTTGGACAAAACACACAAGGAAACACGTTGTAAAAAATAATATCACCGGCAATCACTGACATCGCATTCGGATGGGATTAGTTTTCTCAGAGCATCACTGAGTTTACTGAAAAACAGTAGGTAATTTGCTCTGGAATTATCACAGAGGTTGTGAGAGAAAAACACAGACATGGCATGGATTAAAAGTACGTCTGTGAAACAAAAAATTCTCTATCAACCCCCTGTAAAACTAGTCCCGTCCAAATAGGGCTTTTGTTAACACACCTGATTCTGATGATCAGCTCATTAGAAGAGAGCTCCGTGCATGAACTGTGTTCCGATCGACATGATCCCTACACACTACTCCCTGAGCAGGGGAAATCTTCACTTCGGAACATTCATTCACGGATTTGCGCTGTAAGTAAATGAATACGATTTAAGTTATGTCTCACACACTTCAATGCACTTAGAATGGAACGTATTTGCTTTGAACTAGAATCATGGTGGAATATCCGGTGATGTCCACTTCGCAGGGCACATAAGTTCGTATAGAATAAACGTCTGATGCAACAGAGTGGTGGGGCATGAGGACCAGGATTGAGAATCACTGCTGTAACCAATCAGTCTTCTGATTGAGATAATAGGGTCAGATTTTATTTGAGTTGTCTGATGGGAAGACATGCTGAAATTAAAACAACGCTCAAAAAAACCCCCCCTAAAAAAACCTAAAAAAAAAGTATGTGGATAAAACAGGATGTCTAAATTCCATTGGCACCATATCTCAAACAGCCTTTAAGAGTCTCAGTGTGCTGGAGTCCAAATGTGTCCACCAGTATATGCAATCCACACAAACTTAAAATCCAAAACCCTTCAAGCCAGTCTTTGGTAAGGTAAGCCCAAGAATAGTGAACTTCACAGTCCAAAGTATCCCCCGCAGCTATCATTGTGTGACAGCCATTTTGATTGCTGTGCTCTTCTCTGTATACTGGTGCATTTCCTAGTTTAATGTCATGTGATAGTTCAAAAGCATGCATCTCTCGTAAAATGCTCAACTTGCGTTGGCACACCAAAGCTAGGGTTGCTAAAAAATTATGATTAGAGGAAAATAAATAAAGCTCAAAAAATGTGTACAGTACCACATAATGCATATGTATATGGTCACACTTTATCTAAAAGTCCATTTCTCACTAATAACAAATCATTAACCATGACGTTTGCATTATTTGGACCTTGGGTTATCCAGTATTATGCTGTTCAGATTTCATGGATGAGAACTTCTACCAATGTCGAAATTTGGACATTTGAGCGGTTTTCTTTTTCTTTTTGATTGTTTCTTGTGTGTCTGACTCATGATCAATAATCACATTGTTTGCATTCTCCCAAACTGATTAGCTGAAATCAAAATGTGGACTGTGAAGTGAATTGCAGTTAATGTGAGTCCCGCTCACTGAGAAGATTCTATGTTCAGGCTATAAGTGGCTACATTCATAAATAAAACAAAGATTTGTCCAAAAAGAGATCAATTATAAATTGATAATCTGTTATTCATATGATCTGGTGGTCATGCAACGTATGCCTGTGAATAAATTAACTAAAATGACTATGACAACATGCAAACCAAGTCCTATATACATAAAAATCATTATTATAAATAGTGGAGAGAACAAGTCTTATGTGACATTTCCTCTCGGGATACCAGTTTATGATTACAGGTTTTCAATGAGTAAATAATATTCATAAGCACAACATGTTTCAACATATTGTATCTGTCTGAACTGACATCTCCTCATTGTTTTGTGCGACAGTGTTGGGCGGTCTGGAGTCCCGCGGGGTCCTGAGAAAGATCAGCGATATGTTGGAGATAATCATGAAGAGGATCGACACCCTATCAAAAATGAGCAACAGCAGCGAGTCCCACAGACTGGAGGAGCTGAGCTCTGCTCTCCACAGGTGCAGCTCCACACTCATGATTACAGCGCAGCAGTGACATTCTTCAAGTCAGGTGTCACTCGCTGCCTTCAAGTCACGTAGGGATAATCGTATTTACAAGATGAATGCACACGAATGGCGCCGCAATGTTTTAATTGCCAGTTATTTCCATGTTTATCTTTGTGCTGTTAGCGCACGGTTCAACTGAAAATGCAGTTTATCACGGCTTGAGGACAAATTAATCAAGTCTGTGAAACTAAAAGGTAACCAAATGAGGTTTTGCAGCTGCTAATAAACAATGTTTTCATTTGAAGAATTTTACTCGATACACTGCATTGATTTGATTGGATTTATACGGGTGCGTTTTCCAAGCGCTTTATCATTGGTTTGCATATATTTTGTGTATGCGATGAGGAATAGCGATAAGTCTCGCCAGAAAACATTAGCATAGCTGCTGGATAATGGAGCGACCGGCCAGCATGACCGAAACACATCTGTCATAATTTTCCGTGGCTGCATGAGAATGAAAAGTAATACATGGAGAAATATAAACTGAGAAAATATAGAGATTACACTTGACCCTCACAAAAATGCTCAACGCATCTATTTTATTATAGCCACGGCACTTGAACGCACATCGCAGTGACAAGTTCAGAGTTTGCAAGTGGGAAGTTCCCAATAGGCCTTGAAGGCGGCAGCTGTCTGAATGTTTCAGACACAGTCAACTTCTTGCCGATGAGTTAGTTAAAACACTTCCCGGAGTTTTCAGCTGTCTCCATGGAAACAGATGCCTGTCACATCAGAAGTTCAAACGGGCGCTGGTGCCGTGGCTTTACTTTGTGATTTCTCCAGACATCAACAAATCTTAGAGGATAAAAACACCCACACACCCCAGCTCTACAATCTTTGATGCGCATCAAAGTATGATGTCAACTTTTTGTTTCTTCTGTTTCGCTGAAAAGTAATCAATGGAAGTGATAGTTTAAAGTTGAAGCATGTCATTCTGGTGTCACCGATGGAACTGCAAAAAATAATTCAACTGCCAAAGTAGTGACGCTTACCTGGTAAGTTACCGTAAAATTACTAGATTGACTTTTCTGGTAAATACGCAAATGCTTTCAATCTTTTAGCGCTAAAATACCGTTCACACATATCAGTACCAATATACTTCATGATGTCAATCAACAGAAATGACCTTTAAACGCTTCAGCGCTTTCTACATCTGCACGGATGAGGAGAAGCGCTTTAGTTTCACTATCTGACCAACTTGACAACATTTTTTGAATTCTGACTGACAGGCATGAGGGAACGATCTCACAGAACGCAACAAAAGAGAGAGACACTGCACAATAATCTTCAGTGCAGAGCCACTGCTGAATGTAAAATAAGTCAGGGTAAAGCAGAAAGACACCCTATACAAAGATCTCTGGCTAGCATGTTTATATAAATAGATTTAAAAAATAAATTATTACTGTAAACGGTGTGGTATAATGGCGTCATCACTATCAAAATCATAAAATTGCCCCAAAGCAGACTTCTTACATTCATCAAGTCAACCTTGTGTGAACATACAGTGGAACAAAATTGTGTATCTCACAAGACCTCAGAGCTGTAACACTTGTATTGGCAAGTAACGCTGGAGATGAGGAATAAATAAAATGGTCTTTTATTAAAATCCAAACACAGGGTAATTCACACAGGAGATAGCTGGAGACATACATATGATGATGTAGACCCGACAGGGGAGAAAAGTATAGACAGGAACTAATACACAGGGTAACGAGGGAACTAAGGAGACACACCTGGAAACAAATTAACAATCAACATGAGGGAGAAACTGGGTCACAGAACACATGGGGAGCAAAAACACAACAAAAACAGTCCATAGGTGTGATAGGAGATACGTAATTAAACACATAAACGTAAAATAACAGAAGTTGGAAAGAGTTTTGAAATTGTAGCTAACTTACTGAAACGGTAATCACATATGAAGAGTTCAGATGTTAAAGTCTGATGATGTTTGTCTTTAAAATTAACATTCTTTTTGGCTACTATGCATAGGTTTCTATGTAAGTAGTGGTACTTCTGAGTGCATTGAGACTGGGATTTATCACATTTGAAATGAAAAACACAATGCGTGGAGCGCATTCACTCAGTATCTTTATCTCAGCTAGCTTTTAGGGGCTTTTGCATTGGAACTCTTCATATACTATAAATTGTTGACTATAAAAACTCATAAACTAAGTCAAACTTTTAATTTATATGCATGTTGTGAATGATATTGTGCAAAAGAGGTATTTTAGGGTAAGAAGCTTATACTGCAATATGATTTGTGGTGCATTCGCAAGTAAACATTTGTGTTAACTTATCGGGTCTTTGTAGTGAGGAGTGTGTTGTTACAGATTCTATACATGCTCATATTCCAGTTTAAGTTTTGTTCAATATAATGGACATTTACTGGCAATGTTACAACTTATCATCCTGGAAAATTGCTATAATTTTTCTACAAGGTCCTGTTCACACATGATTTCTAAACAGAATTTTACAAGTATTTTTTTTTTTATTAAAAGAGTTTATGTTACAGTTTTGGTTTGGTCAGGACAAGTATAAGCGTTGCGGATTCACACATGATGGATTTTTTTTTTTTTTTTTTGCGTTGTTGCAAAAGAAAGTTTCTGGGCATCATATTGTTGCCAAAGTAATTATAACAGTAACCGATGTAGATATAACGGATATTGACTACACCGTCTGAACAAACGGCTTCAGTGTCATCACTAACGAAATGTGAAAGTCAGTCCTAATGATCGGGTTTGAAATACAGTACAGATCGAATTAGGTGTAGTATTGGCAAAGCCACAGGACTTGTGTTTTTGAAATGTGTCTGTTGAACTGAAAAATCACCACTGACGTTCTTTCTAAAGCTGATTTGATTGGTGTGGATAAAAGACCACAGGAGGTAAAATGCTCTGACAGTATCTAAAAAAAGAAATCTCAGAAGTGCAGAGATTGCGGAAGTCAAACATGAATGTGACAGCTCTTCCTGAACACTTTATTGTCTTTGGGTGTGAAGTCAGAAAGGTCAGGGTTCAGATGGCGTGTTTTTCTGAGCGTTCAGCTTTGTGCCGTGCGGAGGTGACATTTATTGGGAATGACAGAGTTGCTCACAGAGGGGGGCTGTTTGCTTCAGCGTGTTGCTGTTGTAGCTGCAGGGCATGAGGTTGCAGGCGGTTCATGTGAGCTGTATTATAAAGAAATCAAGCTCTTGATGTGAAACAAAGATGACAATGCGCTCCTTAAGCTTGCTGAAAGACATTTTCCTGTCTCTCTAAAAGAGGTTTTTCAAGTCTCTTGAGATACCTGAAATAAAACCTATTGAGGCTTTATTGAAATAGTTTCAGATGCAAGAGGAAAATATAGTCAAAAATAACTAGAATTGTACAAAGCTTGAAAAGTACAGTGGGTACAGAGACAACAGTGTTTGTTTTTTTTACTTACAAACAAACAAAGTTTTAGGATTTAGCATAATTAAAATAGCAGAAGTTATAGTGCATTGAAAAAGTAAAATGAAGTAAACTAGAAATAGTAAACTGTTTGATCTATCTATCTGCTTGAGTACTGAAAATTCTATTGTAATTTGGCCATTTTCAGTGTTAATCAACAGTCTTGCACTTCTTTGTATTAATTATTAACTAACTGACTTTCAGATATGAATTGATTATTGGGGAATTGTGCCAAAATACTGATAATAATTTCAGCATTCTGCACTGCACATTATTGTACCATTATTGCCATACAACAGCTGTTCAGCTGCTGCAACTTCGAAATACTTGAGAACTGGAGTACTCATCCAGTACCTGCAATTCTGTTAAAGCTCGTTTCAGCCTTGTCTTTTAGCATTAAAGGCCAGTGAAGCATAATGGTTAGAGATCTGAGCTAGAAACTTGTGTGTTAAAATTCAGGGATAGGTGATCCTTCTGTAGCATTACTGTGGATCCCATCGCTGACTGTGGGACATTCATTACAAAACATCAGCATAAATTTGTTTTTACTTGCAGCCAGAGTAGGTGATTTGGTCAAAAAGCATATTTGTTATGTCTTTTTAAAGTCTCTTCACATCCCGATAACAATCAATAAGTTGTGGTCTAAATATATTTATGTGTATTTATATAATATGTGGAAGGCATAGGACCATAAAATATCCCTTGGTTTGAGGGCTACGATAAACTGCCCTACCTGGCTACCTACTTTGCATATCTTGCACATACACGATACATCATCAGCATGCTCATTGCACGATTGGGGACCGAGTGAGAATGGAAGGTGTTATTATTGTAATGTTATACATTTTGTACTGTAATGTTTTCTCAGCAGTGAATGAGACATGAGGTAATCTGACAGCGTTGCATTCAGTCATCCACTAACTCTGACTCTCATTGTATTTCTGTTGTCCTCTGGTCTGACAGATCGTGGCCGTGTGTTTTGGATGAGGTGTGGCTTTGGAGAGTGATTTGGAAGAAGGGTGGGATCTTATGCTTTCAAACCTTTAAATTTTTAAATGTCGTGCCCATGAACTCTATTACTCCAGCCCGGACTCTTGCTGTTGTTCTCTGGACTCCATTTCTCATGAGTTCTTTGCTCCTCATGTGATCTTGTCAAGTGCTACCCTTGTCTGTGTGTAAGGCTGATGACACACTGGGCAACTTTGGAAATGTTGCCATCAAAGTGCAACCAGGTAAGACGCAGTGTTTAAAAAAAAGAAAAGAAAAAGTTGTTTAAAAAGTTGAGCCGTGTATCGTCAGCCTTATGCTCTAATTGGTTCCTTGGTTGCATGTGTCTTGTATAAAAGTTGCTCACACACAAACACAAGATCTCTGATTGTTGAAAAGCCATTTCCTTTTTCCTAGTTTCCGTGTTCCCTACTTAACCTGCGTTTTTTATCCTTGTTCTATATCCTAGCTTTTTGATTGATTCCTGCCTGCCCTGACCTTTGCCTGTTTGTAGATTACTCTTTTGCCTTGGAAAATACTGTTTACTGCCTGTTTTGACCACGTGTGTTAATAAAGCCTTGCATTTGGATTCTCAATCTCTGTTTCTCGGTTTTGTTGTCCAGGGTCACATATTTTTCTTGTAATCAATGCATAATGACACATAAAAAGCATTTGGAAATATTGAGTACATGGTTAAAACTTCCCAATGCTGTTTTAATGTTACCTTTAAATAACGAAACAGTGCAAACTGTTCATTTTAGAAGAAATCGCCCCCCCAGGACAATAAAACGATGCAATGTTTCCTTTCATTTTAACCCAGCTTTTTAATCTTTTAGATGATTTTTTTATGCTGTCAACATCAAGGGAATTAAGTTGTTACACGCTTAATTGCTGTAACATGTTTTTCTCTCAGGGCCAAGCCTAAACATGCCGCGTGTCATTTTCATTATCTATCTACGTGAATGGTGTCGTTACAGAAGCATTGCTATTTCATGCTCCAAGCATATTTCAAACAATTAGCATGTCCGATGGGCAATGGTACCATTCAAGGATGCTGCAATTCAGTTCAGCAATAAATAGAAAGACTTGCTTCAGTAGAGATGCTTCAGCATTTCTTCTCAAGGCTGTAGTATGTGTACGTGCATTTTAATTTAAATTAGACACACAAAATCAACCATTAATAATTCCTCATATCCATTAGTCACTGGTATTGTAAGGTTTACTCTATTTTCATATTGCTTTTTTTTTTTTTTCTGTGGAACACAGCATGATATTTTAGGGTGAAATATCTGAGCTGATTCTTTCCTAAAAAACAGAAGAGTATCATCAAAGTAGCCCAGCCTCATTTGGTGTGAACTATTTCTTTAAAAGCCCTGTTGCCGCACATAATTTCTCTCTCTTACTCCTGTTCACTTTTCCAGATTCCAGCCGGTGGGTCTGGTGGAGCGAATCCAGGCCATCGCCCAGAATGTGTCTGACATGGCTATACGAATGGAGCAGATTCTAAAGAAGACTAACATCCCTGCCAGAGGTGAATCTCTCATTTCTGTTTGGGTGGCAAGTAGAGAACATTTGGATACAATCAAATAGGTCAATGAGCAATGACATTAAAGGGTTACTCCAGGCCAAAATCAAAATCAAACTGTTATTAATCATTTACCCCCATTACTTTCCAAGCTCGTAAAAGCACAGTTTAAGATATTTTATATGAAAACCGGGAGGCTTGTGACTCTTTAAATGAAAGACAATTGAAGACTAGTAATTAAGCATCCTGTTTTTTACAAAGCAAATAAAGGTCACATATTACTGTCCTCTTGAGTTTCAGAAGAGATGGATTAATTATATTTCAAACAGTATTTCAAGCTATTTGCCAATATACCTAAATCTCCAGTCAAAAATTTTTAAATGATTTGAGCTATGATTACAACGTGTGTTTTATATTTCCCAGTTCTTCCATACTTTATAATTGACTACCAATTATTTCATTTTGTTTAACCTTAAATTAAGTATAATTACGTCCTTGAAGAGGTACACATAACACACAAGATTGAATAACTCACTTAAAACTCTCATCTGCTCTTAGTGAACCAAAATCATTAAAATGAGCTGTTTAAAATTAGACATGAAGAGGTCTGGGCTCGGTTCCATTTTTTCAGGACAGCACATTCGCTCTTTATTATTTAATGCTACTTGATTGGGCTCGATCGCTATAATGCCAATCATCTCTTGCCGTTATTTGTACAAAGAGCGCCTCTGTAGGGTTTGATATCTCTAAAGTTTGCCAACAGACTTTGGTGGAATTCCAGCAGGTTTTTAGCGAGCATATGTGCAAGCTGTGTGGGAGGTTTATTTAAACTATTAATGTAAGACAAACAGCATGCTTACTTCTTCTCTGCCATTTGAATGTGAGCTCATATTGAGCGTACTTTGTGATAAATTTCCAATTACAGTATATTTTGATCTAAAGTCATACACCATGTTCCCAGTTTCCAGTGAATGTGCATGTTCACAATAAATATGAAAATGTGACACAATCCCAGAGAATAAGAAAATATATGGCCACTCTTTATTTTGGGGTCCAGTTCACACTTAACTAACTATAACTACACATTTTGCCTCAAAAAAACTTTCTAATTTGCTATGAACAATTAGTTTGGTAGATGTTAAGTTTAGATATAGGCTTCTTGGGTGACCTCTGACTCGACTTATGACGTAAGCTGCATTCGTTCTTATAGTAAAATCCTCTGACATTTTTTCTTACTTCTCATTTGTAACATATTAGCTCATTAAGGGAAATGTATATAAATAATTACTATTAATTATGATTAATTGCAATTATTTATATCAGCTG
>JAUCMR010000066.1:21860-34950 GCA_032357425.1 Enteromius argenteus
TCTCAGCCGGCAAGGGAGGCACGGAGACAAGAGTTCAAATGAACAGATAGACATTTAATAAAACACAAAAGATACAGGGCTGACGAAAACGCGAGGTCAATGCAGACAAACACTTTCACATAACTTTAGCAATCAACATTGAACTTGAGACAGGAAGTGACATAAATACACAGACTAATCAAAGACAAGATACAGGACACCTGGGACTGACAGCTGGCGGAGAGTGAACACTGATGAGAAGGTGGGGTCACAGACAAGGTAAGGCGCGTGGATACAGAATGTAAACATAAACACAAGGAACACGTGGAACAGATGATCACAAAGACACAGGGAAACACATGACAGCGTGACACCTGTACTGCAATAATACTAAAAGTGAAGTTATACTGATAGTTTACTAATTAAATACTTTTAAATAGCATTTTAGTACACTTTGAAGTATAGTTTCAGTAAATCACTAGTTTAGTAGTTTTATACTGCATGTTTACTCATAAATTTCTTTGCATCACACTTTTAGTATACTACTATGTTCCTATTTATTATTAATTTAATGAATTATATTTTGTTATATGAATATATGAAAAAGTAAAATATCAAAAGGAAAAAAAAAAGGTAAACAAATGATGTTTAAAAAAAAAATTAAGCCTAAGCCTAATTTTATTAAGTTAGATCAACAAGATATTTTTTGAGTGTAGGGTTAGGGTTAACCCTAACTCTCTACCCTAACCCTAACTCTTCATAGGTGTATTGGTGTTTTAAACTGTAAAGACTGTATGTGGTATTGTCCTTGATTTGTAGTTTCCTGTAAGGGGTAGGTTTAGGTGTAGGGTCAGTACTATTTTTAGATTTTCAAAAAACTTCATTCTGTGTGATTTATAAGCTTTTTTCCTCATGGGGACCTAACAAATGTCCCCACAAGGTCAAATTTTACTGGTATTCCTATCTTTGTGGGGACAATTGGTCCTCATAAGGTGATAAATACCAGGTGCGCACACACACACACACTCACACAGACACACACACATAAGACAGTCTCATTCTCCCAGTCACTGTAAAGTCTTGATTTGCCACGGCTGTCATTACCAAGTGTTTTCCCAGTGTATTCTTTGATCTGTTATCGACCTTGGACTGTTTACTTGTGATGTGATTGTTCTCTGCCTGCCCTGACCTTTGTGCTCCCTGGACTCTGATTCTCGCCGCCTGCTCCGATCTCAGCCCATTGTTACTAAATCTGATTCTGTCCATCTCCATTACTCTGTTTGCTGTTGTCTGACCTTGCCTGTACGACTATTCTAATAAACGCTGCAAATGGATCCCACTCCACCTGGTGCTTTCTCACAGTATACTTTTCTATTTTGTTTTGCTTAAAAGAAGTATACTAATAGCACACTTGAATAAACTTCTTTTTTTCGTAATAAACTTTTTTCCTTTAGTGATAATCATATTTACCTTGGTATGTAGGGCTTGGTATTGGTGGTTTAAACACATTGTTTTCACTTATAAAGCACATGCCTCTGTAGTTGGTAGCTGATACACATTTCTTTGGAATAGTTGGACCACAAACCTGGGTGAGATGGAATTAAAACATGAATTAAAAGAATACTAAATCAATTAGTAATTATAGACCATAATTCCAACAACTTGTATTGCTCTGATACAACTATTAAACATGAATGCCTCAATAAAATTATTCAAATAAAGTAGATCAAATAAAATGCACTCATTTTATATTGCTCATACATGCATGCCTTAATAACATAAATCAAATAAATGACAAATGTATTATTTTATATTACACATACAAAATGATGTTCTTTTCCTGTAATATTGAGCATGAGACATCTCATTTAATGTATTTAACATTTGTAATCCCTTTTATAAATTCAAAGTCATTTTCAGACCTATGCATTTTACTTTTTAAGTTCTTTAGATATTTGCAAGTGTGAAATAGTTATAATCAGTACTTCATTTGTAACTGATCTCTATAGTGTGCTGAATAACTTACCACCAGCTTTGAAGACTGTGGCTCTTGAACCATGGAAAGTCCAAGAGACATGTTGACAGCTTCTGGGGGCACTTCATTAAAACACAGTTAATACAGTTTGTTCTTTTTCATGAAAAAGAAAAAAGTATTCCACAGGGGTGATGTTAAGAAGCGAACTACACAAAGGAGGTAAGTTGAACAGTTCTTTATTTTAGGCAGCAGAGGAGTAACAGTGATCTCTGCTGATAAACAATGGTGAGTAAAACAGAAGGAGGTTATTTCAATGAGCAGTATCAATGGAGTAATGTCAATGATTTGTATCTTGCAGGAATGAGAGATCGATGGAGGACAGACTGACGAAGGAGACACAGCAACGGGGAACCACAACCACACACCACACACACTTGGGAGACGGAGAAGACACAGCGAGGGATTCCAAGGAGCCTGGGGAGGACACACAGATCGAAGAGAACACAGGGAATGACACAAGGTAGGTATAAAGGTAAGTTTACATTTCAGAGATAGGTCTTGCCAACTATGAGTCCACTTGTCAAGAACGAGCTCGGACAAGGAGTGCTGTGGGCTGTGTGGTTATATGTGGTCATTGATTGCGTGGTGAATGGATCCAGGTGGTGGTGTCAGGTGATCATGATTAGAATTCGGGTGACAGTGAGCGCCGTGATTGGGTGATGGGAGAGTCTGGCATGTCTGTGACATTACCCCCTCCTCCAGGGCCCCCTCCAGAGCCTCCTCCCGAGGCTGGGCCCCTCCGACGTTGTGGTGGCCTTCCTCTGCGTCGGGGTGCTGGTCTGGATGGTTGGAGTGAAATTCTTCTAGTAGGATGGGGTCGAGAACATCCTCTCTAGGAACCCAGGATCTTCCTTTTGGGACCATACCCTTCCCAATCCATGAAATACTCCATTCGACCACCACGACGTCGGGAATTCAGGATTTCACAAACCTTGTAAATGGATCCTTCCTCGATGACCAGAGGAGGAGGAGGAGGGGGTTCCTCTTGACGGCCAGGCTCTGTGGGAACATGAACAGGGTTATGGTATGGTATCAACAGTGATACATGGAATGTAGGGTGGATTCTGTAGTGTGAAGGTAGGTGCAGGCGGAAAGTGACGGGGTTGATTTGCTCCGCTATAGTAAAGGGACCAACAAACCTGGGACTCAGCTTTTTGCAGGGCAGGTGCAGGTGTATGTCTCGAGTGGATAGCCAGACTATCTGACCTACTTGATAGGGGGGAGCTTCAGATCGGCGTCAGTCAGCCATAATTTTCTGCCTGTGCACTGCCCGCTGGAGATGATGGTGAGCCTCGTCCCAGACTCTCTCACTTTCCCGGAACCAGTAGTCGACAGATGGAACATCCGACAGTTCTCCGTTCCAGGGAAATAACGGGGGCTGGAAACCGAGTACGCACTGAAAAGGTGTAAGACCTGTAGATGCTGGCCGAAGGGAGTTTTGGGCGTACTCTGCCCAGCCCAGGAACTGATTCCAGGAATTTTGGGGGCCGTGGCAGAAGATACGGAGGAATGGCCCACCTCTTGGATCTTGCGCTCAGTTTGTCCATTTGCTTGAGGTTGGTATCCTGAAGTGAGGCTCACGGTCACACCTAGGAGCTTTAGGAAGGCCTTCCATACCCGAGAGATGAATTGGAGTCCTCGATCGGATACGATATCTTCGGGTAGGCCAAACGAGCAGAACACATGGTTGAAGAGAAGACTTGCAGTCTCGAAGGCAGTGGGTAAACCCTTGAGGGGTAAGAGTCAACAGAACTTTGAGAACCGATCGATGATGACCGAGACACTGGTATTTCCATCCGAGGGGGGCAGATCAGGTATAAAGTCCACTCCTAGGTGTGACCAGGGGCGGTTAGGCACGGGAAGTGGCATGAGTTTGCCGGATGGCAGATGGCGTGGACTCTTTGAGATTGCAGACTCCCAACACCCTCTCATGTACCTCTGCACATCCTTACCGATCCCAGGCCACCAAAACCGATCTTGTAGGAGTGAGAGAGTTTTGTTGGTCCCAGGATGTCCAGTGCCCAGTGAGGTATGGAGTTGATGGATAAGTGTGGTACTTTCTGCAGGGGGGTACAAAGTGGAGATTCGGAGGGATGTCCGTCGGAGATTCAGGGACGGGCTCAGAGGTGGCTGAAGGGTTAACCCACTGAATGGGACAGACAAAGAGATTATCAGAGATAATGGGTTCAGGGGTTTCCGGGGTTTCATCCTTGGCATGCAGTCTAGATAGGGCATCAGCTCTTACGTTTTTGGAGCCTGGGCGGTAAGAAGTGGTAAATCGGAATCAATTGAAGAAAAGTAACCAACGAGCTTGGCGAGGGTTCAATCTTTTAGCTTCCAGTAAGTATTGCATGTTTTTGTGATCGGTGAGGACTTGGAAAGGATGAACAGAACCCTCCAGCCAGTGCCTCCATTCCTCCAAGGCGAGTTTGATGGCCAACAGTTCACGATTGCCAATGTTCAAGAACTGAACTGATGACTGGTGGAATGAAGACTTTTCTGCTTTGAGGAAGAGGTCTTGCAAATTTGTGGAATAAATCAGAATATCTTCGATGTATATGATGAGGAATTGATGGAAATAGTCCCTGAAGATTTCATGCAGGAAGTTTTGGAATATGGAGGGTGTGTTAACAAGTCCAGAAGGCATAACGCAATATTTGTAGTGGCCGGTAGGGGTGATAAATGCTGTCTTCCACTCGTCTCCCTTCCGAATTCTCACCAAATTGTAGGCGCTTCTTAGGTCAAGTTTGGTAAAAACTTTAGCACCTCGTAGTCGTTCGACAGCAGCAGGTACAAGCGGAAGGGGCTATTTAAACAGGACTGTTGCTTTGTTGAGAGCACGGTAATCAATGCAAGGTCGGAGCCCACTATCCTTTTAGGTGACGAAAAAGAAACTGGAAGCAGCAGGGGAAGTGGAAGGGCGGATGTAACCATTCTGAAGAGCCTCCTTAATGTACTCCTCCATGGCTTTATTCTCAGGGATGGATAATGGATAGATCTTTCCGTGGGGCACTGGAGCATCCGGGAGCAGATCGATGGCAAAGTCCCATGGGCGATGTGGTGGCAACTGGGCAGCTCTCTTGGGGCAGAAGATGTCCTGGATAGCGGTTTCTGTCTGAGCTTCTGTTAAGAAGCGGACTACACAAAGATGGTAAGTTGAACAGTTCTTTATTTTAGGCAGCAGAGGAGTAACAGAGATCGCTGCTGATAAACAATGGTGAGTAAAAAAGAAGAAGGTTATTTCAGTGAGCAGTATCAATGGAGTAATGTCAATGATTTGTATCTTGCAGGAATGAGTGATCGATGGAGGACAGACTGACGAAGAAGACACAGCGACGGGGAACCACAACCACACACCACACTTCGGAGATGGAGAAGACACAGCGAGGGATTCCAAGGAGCCTGGGGAGGACACACAGATCGAGGAGAACACAGGGAATGACCCAAGGTAGATAGGTAGTTTCAGAGATAGGTCTTGCCAACTATGAGTCCACTTGTCAAGAACGAGCTCGGACAAGGAGTGCTGTGTGGTTATATGTGGTCGTTGATTGCGTGGTGAATGGATCCAGGTGGTGGTGTCAGGTGATCGTGATTAGAATTCGAGTGACAGTGAGCGCTGTGATTGGGTGATGGGAGAGCCTGTTGTGTCTGTGAAAGGTGAAGAGCATGCCCTGACTTCAGTACTTTCTTTGCAGCATGACTTGTGACGGTATGTTGAAACACAAGGCTATTTTTAGATATCAGCTTATGATATTTTCTCCATTTTAATATTTCCATTATATGCACAGTGGCATCATCTACACAATGGTGAGAACTCCTAAACTCAGAACTAATCTTTAAGGGGTCATGAACTGTCAGATTATTAGCAGGCTAGTGTAGTTCATCTCGAACAAGCCTATGTTGATCATATTCTGTGGAGGCTGGGTTTTTCCACACCATTACATTACAGAGTAGAACATTTCACATGCTAATAGGCTCTTTTAGTTATCAAACATGCTCAAACATTTAATCTTGTTACTCATCTGTTTTTAAAATAAGCACACTGATAATCCTCCAAACTGCCTAGCAGCTGCACAATTGGGTTGTCTTGCATTTCGAATGTTTATTTTTTGTTAGTCTCTAGAAAATACAAATCCCAGCCCACTTGATGTTTATTATAACCTTTTCAGGCTAATGATGCTTCTGAAGGTTAAATATTTGTCTCCCTTAATTTGTTGAAAAATAAAATAAGAAGTCCTCAAGTGTTTCAGGACATAGAGCAGAGGTAGGCAACATTGGTCCTGGAGTGTTGATGTCCTGCAGAGTTTAGCTTCAACCCTGAAAAAAACCCTCACCTGCCTGTAGCCCTAGTAATCCTGAAGACCTTGATTAGTTTGTTCTGGTTCAGGTTTGATTAGGGTTGGAGCTAAACTATACAAGTTAAGTGTATAGTGTATACACACTAATACACATTTATTAATCAAATCCATTAAAGGATTGTTAGGCTGCATTAATTAGGTCAGCCGGAACCGGGAACACTCCCCTTAGCACACAATGTACTTGTTACATCGTAAAAAGAATGGCATCTACGCTAATATTAATCTGTCTCTTTCTTATTCTGTTTCTCAGTCCGTATCCAGATCAGATGGTGTATCAGCACAAAGAGATGATCTTCATTGGAGACCAGAACACCTAGATGAGCCCTGTGGACAGATCACCGGAACCAAATGCACACAAACACACACACACACACTATAAGTCCTTTACACAATCTGACATGCACTCAAAATTGAACTGGAAAATAGGTGCTGGGCGCCCGGCCAGAGGAGAAATGTCCCCAACTAAGCCTGGTTTCTCACAAGGTTTTTTTTTCTCCATTCTCTCATGGATGGGGTTTTGGTTCCTTGCCGCGGTCTTTCTGGCTGTCATTATACATTACCATCACTCTATTTCCTATTTGATAATGTTCAGTGCTTTGCTACAATCTTGATTGATTGATTGATTGATTGACAAGACATCAGCACTCCAGGACTGACGCTGCCTACCCCTGACATAGAGCCTATACACCCTATTTGTAGAAAATGGCAAATAATATTTTGGTTAGTATTATAATACAAAACCCCAAATACCATTAATTTTCAGCGATGAGCAGCTTCTGTCTGTGACCAAACAGCTATAGATCCGCCCTCTTTCACCTTGACTGATTTGAATTAAAGGATCACTCACGATCAGACTATAAGAAAACAGAATAGAATATGTGTTAGGGTTAAAGAAAATGTGATACCGTGCATACTGATAATACTGATGTATGTCACAGTTTGTTTTGGGTGTTGGCTTATGTTAGGTCTTTTATTTTGAAATTTTGCTGCAGTCATGGTTCTTGTCTAATCATGTGATTTCCTGTTCCCTCAGGGCTGCGTTTTAGTCCATTTGTTATGCCCTTCACTTGCACACTCAGATGTAACATCACTGATTGTATTGCATGAGTGCCCACTCCTGTCAGAACCCTTGGAAAGGGCTGAACTGGAATGTCCTAAGCCCTTGATCACTTAGAACAAGTGTGCATATTAAGCAAACTCCCTCGGTCAGGATTGAGGGTCTGTCCATATAAACTACCCTCGTCCACTTCATTAAGTGGAATGCACTACAAAATGGCAGGGGGGAAGAGCTTAGGGAAGTTTGCGAGTGTGGTATGCACCTCAGGTCTTGTTTCCATTGATTGCTTGGTTGCATGTGCCTTGTTTTTATTGGTTGTCAAGATTATGTGTCATGTTTTCCCTTATTGTTTGGAATTTATAACCATGTGGTCATTGTCTCTTGTCTAGCTTTGTTTGTCCATGTTTTATGTTCTTGTTTGCCAAACCTAGTCATCTGTTTATTCTTGGATCTTAATAAAAGTGCACTTGGGTTTCATCACAGCTTGCCTCCTGTTGACTGAATGTTACAGAAAGCTAGACCAGTCACAATAAAACCAGCCATCACTCTTTTGTGTCTTCATCAAGGCAATCACTTCATCAGGGTTTTTGTGGGGGACTTTTGTCCATTTAATGGACATAAATAATGTGGCCCATGAAAACATTTTGCACTTTGGTTTAAATGAAAATATTGCACATTTAAAACCTCACAACAAATCTCACTGGACTCTTGCTCAATATATTGATCATTCCCTGAAGGCTGATCCAAATCCATTAAAACACCCCCCACATGTCTATGTCATGATGTGGTAATATTTGCATAATGCAGCCCAAATGATGCATAATACAGTTTGAATTCTGGTTCGTCCAATCACAATGCACTGTATGAGCTGGCCAATCAGAGTAGACTATGCTTGAGGGTCTTTGTAGAAAATTAAGTGTTACAGAGAGGCGGGGCATAGAGTATTTGAAACACTGAAGCAGCCCCTGCATAGAGTGAATAATCCAGTTTTGATCCCGATATCAACCAAATTCAGCAGCACCTTACGGACAGCATAACGTCACACGTAAGAAGGTATTGTTTGGGGAACACAAATGGGGGGCATGGGGGGAATTTCAAACAGAAGTGAGCATCTCTATGCCCTACTCCCTTCGATGGGCAGAGCCCTTGAAGTGTGTTCTCTTAAGGATGTAGCGTAGGGCATTTCTGTCTCATATAAGCGTTTGGTACTCTCTTGGTGAAGGGATCGACGGACCAAACGTTACCTTGACAACATTGCACGTGCGTGCAGCATTCAGGCTCCAACAGTTGTTGCAAATAAATATTTCTTCTCATTATTATTTTATCTAAATGTTGTCTCCCTGTGTCTTATTTACAATTAAACTTTTCAAAGTAAACGTGCTTAGACTACAGTCTTAAATCATATAAAAAACACACACCAGTTATATGTATTGTGGTAGACATTGTTTCGAATTTTGTCTAAAAACTAAAAAAAATAAAAAACTGTTCAAAAGTAAAACCCAGTGAAAGTTGACACAGACAGAGTCTTGAGTGTCCTGATGAAGAATGAAGAGAAATTTTCATGTCAACTCTGAAGGAATTTGAATGATGCATAAATGTGAAGGAATGGTCAGTGTTGTAATATATTGTGACTGACTTTGCCATTAATTTCCTGCAAACTTCGACAGTAAAACCGAAGGGAAGTTGACACAGATAGATATGGAAGCATATGTGTAGAAAACTTCAATTTGCTATGCAATATTTAAAATGACAATGCAATATTCAAATTGGCAATGCAATATTCAAAATGACAATCCAATATTCAAAGTGGCAATGCAATATTCAAAATGGCAATGTATTTCTTATTTAAATTAACATTTTCCATTACCCCACATGTGCAAAATTTGGGGCAAAATGAAAATGAAATGTCATTTACATTTGCCATTTACAACAGTAATTGTCACGCCCATGTCTGTGTTTTTGTCGTTAGTTTAGTTTTGGTTTCGTTTCACGTTTTCCTGTGTTTCCTAATTTGGTCATGTTCCTGTTCTTGTTTAGATAATTAGTTACCTGATCCACCTGTGCTCCTCACCTGTCTGTAATTCCCTCATGTGTACTTAAGCCCGCTGTGTTTTGTCTATGTTGTCAGATCGTCAAGGTTATTTTACGTAGTGTCTTTGTGTTTCTTGTATTCACCTAAGAACTCAGTAAAGTCTATGTTTCAATCTACGTTTATGCCTCTGCCTGTGATTATGCAAGGACAGCGCGTGACAGTAATCTTAATATGTAAATTGCATACTAATTTTAATGCTGTATAAGTTGCAAAATTAAAATGTAATTGTCTAAAACACTATTTCCTATACCTCCGTTATAGATTTTCATTTTAATTTTGCAACTTATACAGCATTCAAATTAGTATTCAATTGACATATTAAATTACTGTTGTAAATGGGAAATGTAAATAATATTATTTCATTTTCCTTTTGCACCAAATTTTGCACATGAGTATGTTAATGGAAAATGTAAATTTAAATAAGAAATACATTGTCATTTTGAATATTGCATTGTCATTTTGAATATTGCATTGCAAGTTGAATTTTCCTACACAAATGCTTCCATACAATTTAGCCGCTAGGTTCTTTCTTCAAATCTTCATTAACTGACAGCAGTTTTTAAATTTGGGTGGAGAGTGAAGCATTTGAATCCCGCGGCACGCGCAGAACACAAAACTGACGGGAGAGCAGCTCCGGTGGAAAACTGATGGAATAAAAATTTCAGATCACACACAGCTTTTTTCTCCGTTACTGTAAGTTACCGAAAACACACATAAAAACAGTGTAGACGTGCGTTTGTGTGGCGGAGCTGCTCTCTCTCACAGTGAATGACATGACAGTCAACTAGTTGTCCAGTCCTGTTCTGTTCACACAGCGCCTGTGTTCTGATAATACGGTTGTGAGTCGTATTTACAAAATTAAATTTACAGGTGTGAGTTCGGTTACAGAATGCGGTTGTCACACCCTTAAATAACCGAACTGTGTGTGAAGGTAACCGTATTAAGGATTCAAAAACAGGATTGACAACCGTATTCTGCTGCTGTGTGAATGCTGCCTTAGAATAATACTTTACAATAAAGCAACATTTGTTGGATTAATTGCATTATTTCAGTTGTATTTTATTATTCAAACTCAGATTTTGCCAACATTATGTTACTGAGCCAGTATGTTTTTGTTAAGTAACTGAGATTGCTCAAAATTATATATATATATATATTCCTTAGATGCGGACCTAATGGCCATCTATGTTTTTAATTTCAGTTAATCTGTTTGAACAAACACAGACAACAGAATTAATATTTATGAGCCTGGCAGTTTATCAGGCTTTAGAAAATTGTAGCCCTTTTTTTTCTTCTTTTTTTTTATAGAAAAGCTGTGTCACCAATAATGTGTCAAGCATCACTACACATAATAAGTTCTGCCGTTAAAGCAAAAAAATAAATAAATAAACTTACTTCAGTTGACTGTTTTGTTAGAAGTTTAGTTGTTATTCTTTAAAATCATACAACATATGTTGTAGACACTGTCATTAGTGAATAGAAGCAATTTGCAGATCATTCATATATGAATAAATCGTTTCAAGGTTTGCATGTGTAAAGCTTTATTTCATGGTTCTTTTTCTGTCTACTGTTGTGAGTTCCATATTTGTCAACAGGGGGTGCTGCAGTTCGACAATGACAATTCTCAAAATCACACAAGCTTTTTAATGAACATTTTGATAGTATAATTCATCACTATGTACACTGGAGCACAAAGCTATAATCTGAGTTTGCCCACGACACTGTATTAATGTAGTAGCATCAATTTCAGATTTACCCCTAAACGCAGGGGGTATAGGGACTTGTCCCTACCAGATTCATTGAGTACCAAATAATCACCAGCAATAATTTTGCTCAAACAATATGTATACGGTTTTGTAATTTTAGAAGCATCTGAAATATGTCATACCAGAAGTTAAAGTAAATACATTAGAAAGCTGCAGAGATGCACATTTAATACATGTCTGAATTAAGAACATACAGTAGTGCAGAGTCTAGGACAACTAACAGGTATTCCACCCAGTTCAAAACAGTTTATATAAAATTTCACTCATGGGAATTAAAGTTGCACCATTGAGAAATTGCAATCTATGGCTATTATTAGCTCTCTATATAAAGCATACGGACAGAAAGACAAATGTTGTGCTGAAAGATGCACAGCAAAGTCTTTAAATGTTGGTAAACTGAATGTACAAAGATATGAATGATTAAGATAGCATTGATTACGAATCCACACAGATATTGGAAGGACAATCTCTTCCTGTCTCTTTGGGCAGCTGATGGAAGTGTGGCGAGTTATAGTGTTGTGCTTTCCAAACATTATGAATGTCTGTGTTGCTCTCACCTCAATGTGTCTGTCTGTATAACCTTATAGCCAAAGGATACATGCTGCGGTACAGTGAACGATTTCCAGGAAGAAGGATCAATGTTAAAGGTCATCACTGACTGAGATCCTAAAGTGTTCAGAAATTAATATAAAAAAAAGACTGAGTTAGTCACAAGAGACTGCATTTTTTACATAATTACAATGCATAAAATATGCATGGGATATTTCCATTCCTGCTTGCTTATTGGTCCATCCATATGCTATAAAAGAGTCTGTAATAGGTTAGAAGACCTGCTTTTCATATCACTGTGTAACATCAACAAAAGTAATCACAAAATAAAATAATACTTAAAAATGAATTGTGACCAAAATAATAATGATACAGAATAACTACATTGCTATGCTACATTATAAATATAGTAACAGCTCGAAAAGTGCTCTGCTGAACACTGTGCCTAATAAAATCTTTAGCTTCTTAAGTGAACTTGTTCATTCTAAGCTGGCAAGTGCAGACAGACGCATTTATAAAAGGAAGTTCACATTTCTTGGATTTTCATCTTGCCTTAAAAGGACATTTTCATCTACATCCATATCACAGGACTGGTCGTGCTGTTGTGTATGCTATTACTTTAAAAAAAGTTGGCCAGGGTTCCTAACTTCTGAGGTTATATAAAATTATATGTTATGATCAACAATGTAACAACTGTAACTTCACTGTAAAACTAAAACTGTAAAATATTTAAATTTAATTCCTACAAAGACACAATAAAATCATTAATTTTATTTCGGTGTACAACATGAATATTGCATTCAAGGTTTATCTTATCACCACTGATTACAATCTTACAAGATGGTACAAAAAAGCTGAAGACTTTAAACACTAGAAGGTTTACAAAACACCAAACTTACCACAAAAGATGCACAATATGATGAAAATGTTCGGGTCCATCATAACCTGACAAAATGCAGATATGAAGGCTGCTTGAGTCAAGACATGCGTTAAAGTGAGTGCTAAATGTGGTTCACAGATGTGAAAAGAGGTGGAAGCATTTTTTTCTAAAGAGGAAGAAGAATTAGATAAAGAGGAAATGAGTACATATTCAACAAAGACGAGACTTAAATATAATAAATCTTACCCTGGAGGTCCGAAGCACTGCAGAGTTTAGCTCCAACCCTGATAGAACTCTCCTACCTGTGATTTTCTAATGATCCTTAAGACAGTGATTAGCATGCTCAGGTGTGTTTGATTAGGGTTAGAGCTAAA
>JAUCMR010000066.1:60038-76320 GCA_032357425.1 Enteromius argenteus
GCTCAGGAACTGCTGCATGAACTGCTCGGCTCCGAAGCGAAAAGCTAATGAACGCTTGATCTGCTGACCTACTTATATTCGCGCTGCGATTAGGTAGAGCTGGATACTAATCAGCGTATGCCAATTTCATTGGCGTGTTTATATACATGCAGAGTAGATTTGCGATCTCAAAGCGAGATTCCTATTCGTCGGTCACCGACGTGACTTGGAGTGACCGACTGAAAGGGAACTCATATTTCAGCCAACAGCATAATTTTACAGTTAAATTTGTTTCTTACAAGTAGCAGGTTTCTTCTTCTCCAGATGTTAGCTGATGGACTGAAGTGCTGTGGATTACTGTGATGTTTTTCTCAGCTGTTCAGACTATCATTCTGACGGCACCCATTCACATCCATTACTGAGACACTGATGCAGAGACACATTTCTACAGATCTCATCTACATCTCTGCTGACATCAAGGTTTTCAGCAAATTTTCATTTTTGGGTGAACTATTCCTTTAATGTGCTACAAAATCAATCACAAATGTCAGCTTTGGATCAAATAATTTAAAAAAAGTTTGAACTAATACATTTTGAAGTGCCATTTTGAGATACTTGATGGTGAAAACATTAGATGTGACGTACACAAGTCTATTTATAGCCTTTGCAGTGTAGGTATATCCTTTTTGTTGTTTTATATCTCCTATTCTTTTCCTCCATGAATCAATGTCATTGACTGCTTCAAACTTGGAGTGAATTTCAAAACCAGTTGAAAATTGTGCAACAGCAAACTATACGAAAAGAAAACATACGTCTGTGTATTACACGTCAGTCAGACATCCTGTTCCTGCTTCAACTGGTGATGGCTGCAAAGTGAATCACAATTTTGAGTAGCATCTAAAGGTAAAAATTGGTCTTATGGAGTCATACCCGAGAATTGCAGTTGGAAAAACTCTGAATTATTGTTATGACAAAAGTTTTCATTTTAACAAAGTCTACATCTTCTACACTGGCAGACCCATCCATTAGAAAAGTGATGTCTATTTCTAGAGGGCAGCCTGTAAAGGAGGAGTTTAGGAGAACATAATGATTAGTTTAGACATTATTAGATTATCAAATAGCAATACAAAGTGAAATCTATAGGTAATTCTTCATTCCACTGACTTCTGAAAGCACTTGGTAAAGGGGCGCTCACTGCATCGTTCCCGCTGATGATAAAGCACATACCGTTGAGGGTAGTAAGTACTTTGCAGTCTTTAGGAATGGTTGGACCACAAACCTGAGGGAGAGTCATTTTACTGATAAACATGTCAAACACTGTATCAGTGCTCAAAGTCTCTTTCCATGTTCAGAACTAGCAATATATAAAAATCATTTTGTACTTTATGTACTGTCATTTACCTAAATATACATCCAAGAATCCTGGGGCCTCATTTATAAAGCATGCGTATGAACAAATTGGATAATAAAGTGTGCTTCGCTTAAGTCTTCACCAAAGCTCATGTTTATAAAAAGTGTCTGTGACATGGAAAAGTGCTTAGCGTCGTGTCAGGGTCTGAGCAGACATACGCACTTTTTATTGTTGGAGTATTGCAGGTTTTTGAAAATGTAAGCTGTTCTTGGCTCGCTGCTCTCATGATGATTGGTGATATTTTATATGTTAATGACATTAATTAGGAGTCGTTTACAAGCAGAGAGCTAAAACCATTATTTGCGCAAAAGTTCAAGATCATTTGCGATTCACATCTGAAAGAGAGACGTATGCGCATTTTCCATTATTACATTCATTCTATGAATCGCACGTACGTATATCTGAGAAATGATGGTAAGATCAAATTTAGGATAATTTCTGTGAAACTTTTTATAAATGTCATGATTTCCAGCTGGAGTGCCCACAAACCCCTGGTTTCTGTGTGCTGATCTTGGTCTGTTCCCCGTATTCTGATTGTTTGCTGCCTGCCCCGACTTTGCCCTGTATATCGTTAATGACTCTGGATTGTCTGTATTGTTCCTGACGCTGTTACTGACCCTGCCTGCCTGGCTTTGAGTAAATGCTGCACTTGGATCCGCACGCCTTTGACTCCATTGTTACAATAAATGAGGCCACAGGTTTTAAAATCAATCAGTGCAAAATTTAGTCCAACATTTGCATAAAGCCTCTGTATATGTATTTATTGTGTGTCAGAATGACTTACCACTGAACTTACCACTGAACTTGAAGATAGTGCATTCTTAGTCATAAAAAGTCCAAGAGACATGTTAACAGCTTCAGAAGGCACTGTCATTATTTTAAAAACGGTTAGATTTCACATGTCAAAACAGACTTATTATTTGTAAATATGAAAAGCTAAATACCGTTAATTGTGACCGGCAGGCAAGTTTCCTGTGAAATGTCACAGCTATAAACCTGTCCTCTTGTGTTATCGCTGATTTGTGCTAAAGGATCACTCACTAGCAAACTATGGACATGTAAAGGAAAACATGTTAGGATTCGAATATATATGATTATGATATATATGATTGTGATGTGTCAATCTAATGTAGTAGTCAAACATCCCAAATCCAGTCCTGTCAAAAGTCAGACACAAAAAATTTTGATGATTGCTCATGTAGCAGATGGTTGATGCCTTCTTGCGAGAGAGGGGGGGCGTGGTTTTATTCCACTTGATATGTTCGCCCTATAAAAATAGCTGGAGATACCTGAGGATAGACGCTCCTATCATCAGTGGTTACGTCACTGGGCTTCCGGCGCGGTGCGGGAGTGTTTGTTTGTGTGGACTGAGGGACCAATTGCTTTTGTGGTTCACTGTACGTTCTCGGGAACGGCTTATTCTTTTGGCTTGGGAGTTTTTCCAGGATTGCGGATTGTTACAACTGGTACGGGCTGTTGCAGTGGGCTTTTGCTCAGGATATGTGTTCCGTGAGGCTGTAAGCTATTGTTATCAGGTGGCTTGGCGTTCGAGTTACCTCTGCTGTGTGCTGGAGCTTTAAAAGCGATTGGACCGGTGTTGTGCCAAATTTTGACTCCCTGCCGAATTATGACTCCCCTCATTGAAATCAATAGTAATCCTAACCCCACCCCTAATCCTAACCCCTCCCCCACACCTAACACTAACCTACCAATACAGGGGAGTCATAATCTGGCAGGGGGTCAAAATTCGGCACTACACCGGTTTCAAACAACAATTTTTGTGAGCTGCTGGATCTTGTGTGTTCTATCATATATGAAGTGATTTGTTGCAATATTGACACTCAAAGACTCAGCCGGCATGGTGGCTTGATTCGCCACGAATGCGGGTACCGAAGTACCGGCTGTATATTGCCTTAAGTATCCGGTTACAGCATTTGCGACCGCACTCCACTGTTGCCACCGTATTTTAAAGAATTGATTCTAAAAGTTACCTGACTGATTTGTTTCGTAAATGCTCTGTTTTTTTTGGTTTATTTGACTGATTTGTTTTGTAAATGCTTTGTTTTTTTTGGTTTACCTGACTGAGTTGTTTTGTAAATGCTCTGTTTTCCTTGTCTATTTGACTGATTTGTTTTGTAAATGCTTTATTTTTTTTTCTCGGGTTTTTTGACTAATTTATTTTGTAAATGTTCTTTTTTTTGTTTGAGTAATTGCCTGTTTGCTGTTTTTTTTTAATTGTGTTTTTTTTTTTTTTTGTTTCTGCAGCCCACCAGCATTACAAATGGTGGCCGGTCTAACTGTGTGATGTCTGCTTTGTTTATTTTTTTATTTCTTTTCCATATTTTGGTGTCAGACTATTATAGGACTGGTGTGTGAGTGCTGAACTTTTTTTGTGTGTATAAAACATCGTGTTTTCTTTTCTCCAGGAACTGGGGTGACCCGCTGTAGCGTGAGGGCGAGCTCTTTTCCACTGGTGATGGTATCCTGTTGTGTGCAGTGTTCACTACCTTGGGTGCAGTGAAGTGTAAGTGCACGTGTATGGGTGTGTTGCTGTGCCTTGTTTTTTTTTAGAGATTGGTAAAGCGGAACCCCAGCCCTGGAGTAGATATAGCACTCTGTGTGTGCATCGTGTCATTTACATTTACAAGTTATTTATTGTTTAATAAAGTCTATGGTAATTAATCCGGGTCTCATGTCCTTACTCAGCCGTGTTTGTTCGAACCTGTGTGTCTGTGTAGTATTTTCCCCGATGAAATGAATTTCGGGGTGGCGTAGTCGGTATAATTTCACGTATAGGGCAACAGTTTTGGAGAAATCCCGTATGGAGCAAAATATTCTAAATTGTTAGTTTTAGATAAAGAGTACTCTCCCTTACATCGCCACACTCACACAATAATTTCTTGGATACAAAATAGTCTTAAATAAGTGAAGAAACAAAATATGTAATTTTTTTAAATATATATATTTTTTCTCTCACCTAAATGTATCTCTCTGTATCACTCTATAGCCAAAGTCAACATAATTTTTTCTTGTGAAGTATTTCCAGGTCACAGGATCGATGTTGAATGTCAATACTGACGGAAATCCTGGATGATGAAAAGTAAAACTATTATAACACACACACAAATAATCTATGTTCATTTTTTAGCAATCCGTCTTCAACTGTCAATATTTAAATATGAAAAAAAAGTGTATATATATATATATATATATATATATATTATTATTGAACAGGTGGTAAAAAAAAAAATCCTATTTGATACTTGTTTTCCAGCACAAATATCTACATTTACTGAAGATGCAAAATAATGTTAATCTTGTTTTCTGCTTAAAAATGCTACGGTGGTAAGGAAATGAATTAACTCGAAGGGAAGACTAGTTTATTTTTCTTTCCCCCTTGGCAGACATTTTTTTTCATTTTGGTCACACTTTAGTTTAACTGTTAACTACAATAAACTCCTAATCTGCTTCTAATTTATAGTTATTAAGGTAATTGTTAAGGTATCTTATCACAGACTAAGGTACTATGTACTTTATAAGTACTAATAAACAGCCAATGTGCTAACCCTAATATGCACGCTAATACCATCAATTTGCATCCCCAGTAAATGTATCTGGATTTTATAATGTTTAGATATTTATACTGTAAAGCAAACAAAAAATACTGAAGAAGAATTTTTTTTTTTTTTTTTTCTGGTATAGGTTTTCCATGAGGTCCACTTATGATAGTTTGAGCAAAAGCTCTCATAACTGCATATAACAGAACTCATTCCACTGTCTCTGCCCTTCAGAAATAAACCGGCCTGTTTGTTTAAACACCCAAAATGATCAACACCACTAAGCTGCTGGTTTACGGTTCGCCCAATGTTCAAAAACAACCCTTTTCCAAACCCTAATTGTGACAGATTAATAAAACGGTTCAATGCAGAACCTAATCCCCGTTCCAGGAACTGTTTGAGGAACCACTCCGTTCCTTTAGCAGCAAAGAGGTGCTGTGACCAAACACAACACTCAGTCCTGTTTGAGCCGAATCTAACTCTAGTCATTTATGGAGTATTCACAAAAGTGGACTGACTGTGAGGTACAAGCCTTGCTGAAAAGTTTCTCCAGCGAGGAAATCCAGAGAGGGTTTGTGTCGTCAAAGCATAACAGCAAAGTGTACAGCAACATCTCAGCACAGCTGCAGCAGCTCGGGATCCAGCGCTCAACCAAGCAGTGTCGGGAGAAGCTTAAGAAACTGAAACAAGACTACAAGAGAATTATAGACCACAACAGCCTAAATAGTTCTGACCAAAGGACAGGTAAATGGTTTGCATCCATGGATGCAATCCTTGGCCACAAACCAGCATGCACTAGAAATGTGGAAAGCAAAGATTCAGAGGCCAGTGACACCAGCACTTCTGTAAAAGGCAAGTAACTTTTAAATAAAGCTATAAATATGATAAATATATCAGCGTTTACTATGTACAAGATAAGCATTGGTACAAAGTTAGTGGCCAAATCTAGTAGCCTAACTAACATTACATTACCAACATAACTCTGGGAAGTTTGTAAAGTGTGCTGTTAAAATGTTTATGCGTAGTAAAAGAAGGCAGATTGTTACTGTAAGTGTAGGTTTATTTTTTTTAATGTCTTTATGCCAGGAAAGAGGAGAAGAAGAGACACACTTGTTATGGCACTGAAGGAAATGAGGGAGCTAGAGGAGGCCAGGAGGAAGGAGGCCAATGCTGCAATCGATCGTTTCTTACAGAAGCTGTCAGAGCGAGAGTCACGAGAAGCTGCGGCACGAGCGAGAGAACTGACTGAAGAACGAGAGACCAGACGCCAACAGGCTGCCTTTCAGAAGAGCTTTCTGGACCTCTTTGCAAAACTTGTGGAGACGAAACAAGCCTCTGTCCCACCTAACTGGACTGAAACATAGCTGCTAATAATTATTGAGTTTTACAGAGGACCCCCAAAATATGATCGTCCTCTTGTACTTAAATTACAATAATTATGTGCTGCATGTACAAATATTCATTTTCAATTATAAAAGTGGCTTTTGGAGCTTAACAATTAAACTGATTAAGCTTACAGTTTCCATGATCAATCACTTTAGGTGCAATTAATATTCCAGCAGGAGATACTTTTTAAGAAACATCATATTAAATGATTGTTTGATCATCACTGAATGATTTTGTAGAAACAGAAAGAGACCGTTTGAGTTCTCAAATAGAGTGAAGAGGAAGATAGGTAACTCATGAGGAAGTTGCCACACTGGTGCAATGGAGTAACAGCTTCTACTCTAGTAACAGTCACATAATTTTTTACTCAGATTAATTCATGGGGCAATATACATTTTCTTAATCCTGAAATTCAAGCTGTGAATATAAAATACAGTGCTGCCATATCTAAATAAAAGTCTGAATGGAAGTCAATGGAAAAGATCCCTCAGTAAAAGCACTGAACCAACAGATGACGGGTTTTTTGACAAAGATGTTTTACTTAGAATTACTACAATTTTAGAATTAATACTTCTGCAAAAAATAGTTCAACTAATCAATAATCACACCAGCTAACCTAATGATAAGAGCTACTGCATCAACTCTATAAATGTAATATAGAAATAGATATTTTTGATCACTAGATGAACATTTTTGACAAATGATGTTTGCAAACAAATTTCAGGAGGAGCACGCTCAGGTAATTAATCACGGCTGGCTCCTCATAATCAACTTATCATCTTGTCATCCTATCAGAGCGTGAGATACTTTCAATAAATACAATACAAGCCCCCTTCCCTAGGCATCTCGTTCTTAGCATCCCTCCTCCACCATTCGTTCATCTTTCCTCCAGGGGGAGCATGTGGGGTTCAGGCCAGGCGGTGAGCCGCTTTGCTCCTCGCGCCCAGTAGGGTTAATAACCCTAGGGCTCGGGAGTCCACCGAACTCTGAGCTCTCTCCCCGGGCAGCACGCCAAACATGCTTTGAATTATATTAATTACCAGTAAGTACGAACTCGTGAAACAAATTTTGCAAAATCAGATGGAAAAGAAATGCGAAATGGAAATTATAGTTGGCAATAAACCATTAGCACATGTCACCAACACAGTCCAATGCAACTCTATGAAAACCTGTTATGACTTGTGCTGGATAATTAAGTCTTAACATTTTAAGAGCTAGTGGCTTTCTAGACAGTGTTTTTGTGTTTTTCTGAAGGCCTGCACTGATGAGTGTCTTTCCTTATTACTAATGAAAATGTTTATAACCCTGTCACCCTACATATTAAAGATAAATGATGAGCTCAAGACTGTACACATAAACAAATTTACAGCCAACGCAATAAAATAGATAATTATATATACTAATAACAATATGAAAATGACAGTTACAGTCAATCACAGTGACAAAATGTTGTCAATATCTCAGAGTATTATTATAATATTAAAATGTGCTTGAAATGTTCAAAAGATAAAATTATACCATCAAAAATGATGGTTATATCTTAAACAAAAACAAATATTGGTTGGGTGACTTACAACTTAACATGTCCTCTAACATGAAATAAAACTTTTATTTGTGTTTTCACACAAACCTGCGCTGGATGTTGCACCTCCGTGAGACTAACTTTGCTTAATGCTGACCAGTAAGGCAGGTTTTATAATAAAAAATGTTACTCTTTTCCTTCTATTCAAATAATAACTATTCCTGCTAGCATTTTTTTGCAAAAGCATATTTTATTGTATGAATAACTGAGCATTATGACAGAATAAAGAAGAGAGCCTCTACTTTTAAACTAAAGATTCTGTTTTATTCTAGTTTCAAGCATTTGTTTTATTAACACGTAAATGTAAGTAAGAATAGATGCAGTACGGCTTCACAATCCTAAACCACTTCCTGGATCGATGTTTCTCTTGGTAACATGAGGCAGTTTTCATTTATATCCTGTTTATTGTTGACGGTCACATTATTTTTCATATGCGTCTGCTTACATATGAAATCATTCTCTGCATCTTCCTCACCTGGGTTTTTAATCAGGAGATTCTGCTCTCCTTCAAGAGATGTATAATAGCATATAGCAGTAAAAACACAAAGAGCCAGAATTGTTTTTTTTTTGTTGAGGAAATATCATTAAAATGATCATTAAAATATGAAACATTAATACTAAACTTTTAGACTTTTATCATGGTTTACCATTACACTGATAACGGTTTCGTTGATAATAAGTACATATTCATTAGAATTTTAATTAAAGGTGCTACTCTACAAAAAGTTCACATTATAGCATGTTTTGGTCTTACCACAAAACAGGTACAAAAACAGGCAGAAATCCCAATCCATGGTCATATCAGGATCAAAGGCAGAGGTGAAATGAAGGGTGTGAATTTCCTAATATATGAAAAACAAAGACAGAACAAGTTTTATTGAGAATCATGCAGGAGTCTAAGGAGGGACAGCCAAAAATGCAGAGGAAATGGAGATAACGAATCTGAATGACTAAACAAAAATGAGACAGATACAGACAAAGGCCTTGATGAACCAGGACATAAAACCCTTCTAGAAATTGTTGTTTGAACGCAATATAATTGTGTAACTGCATGACTGAGACTGCAGTGTTGCTTGTAATTATGCAGTTCGATAAACAAGAAGTTAATACAGAGTAACTTCAGTTTTAGATTAACTGTACAGTGTACTGTTGGCTCTGTCAAATCTAAATCAGCCATCACACATATCTGATTTTCAGCAAATCATTGAATTATTGTGTCAGTGATTCAATGGTTTGATCATAAGGTCATAAGATCATATGTTTCGAAGCTGGGATGCTGGTCATGTGCTAGTCCTAAACTGGTCCAGCTTAAACCAGCTCAAACTAGCATCCCAGCTTCAAAACATACCTAACCAGCATATGCTGTTTTTTTCAACAGGGTTGGCATGAAAGGCAGAGTAAGCTATGTTTTCTCAAGAATTTTTGAAAAAGAGTCGGGGCAGAGTAGCCAAACAAACTTTTAACCAATCAGCAGTAAGGGGCGTGTCTACTAATAATGTGGAGGAGAGTGCTTTCAGTGAACAGCCGAGCCGAGTGACAGAAAGATAAAAAACAAACAAGGAAAATGTCTGTGGAACGATAAGGCAAGAAGTAGGACCCATGTAAATATCTGATCAGCATTCCAGTGCTGGAGAGAACTCAAGGAGTGGAAGGCCTGCGATCAAACGCAGAGATTGCTTCGGTTCTTCTCGATAGGTGAGTCACCATATCTACACCAGACACTAGCTAAAGTTTATCTACACTGGATGTGATAAAGCAACTGTTAAAAATCATTTGAAATTTATAAACAGAACACCGCAGCAGTTTTCTGTCAGAGATTTGTTGCACTGCTTGCGTCTGGTATAGACAGCATCACTGATTCTAATGACTTCTATAGTATTTTATCGAGCCGCTCACATCCCGTGTAGACGGTGTAACATTGGTTCTGCTTTGTTTCACAGAGCTAATTGTTGTCTGGGTTGCGTAGGCTACGTATGTGTGGGGCAGAGCTATCAAAATAGGGGCGAGACCCTTCTTTTTTTGTTTAAGGAACTTTACAAAAAATGCGTTTAGTTGGTTTTGTGTGAATATATCTAAGCATGTGAACCCTCATGGAAATGCCCTGGATCAGACATTTCTTTCTCCTCTCTTCTGGCAGTCTCTGCATCATCTCTGCTGCCCAGGCCCCAGATTACACCCAGCCATGTGCTTACTCAGGAGAGAGGACTCTCTCAACCACAGATTTAAGAGCAACCTTGGAGTTTCAAGAGATTGCAACTTCGGCCATTGAATGGAACCATCCAGACCTTCTTCAGAGGCTTCACGAGTCTCTCATTCACAGTCCCTGCCGCTCCAGTCAAAGCCTGGTGCTCCAGAACCTGCTAACATCATGCCAACTGCCCATTTCTAAAGAAAAAAGTCACTCTTGATCAGTTCTTAGTGAAGGATTCTGTCATAAATCATTATTCTTAACTATGAATGATCATCACCTTATATAGTGTTTCATACAAAACAAATTGCGACAAAGCAGCTTTACAGTGTTAAACAGAAAAAACGTGTGGATATTGTGAATAAAAATAAAATTTTGCTTTAAAGCAGGTCTAAGAAGTATTTTTGAGTTAAAGTCAGTTCATCGTTGATTCGGTGATGTCATCATCCAGTTAAGTTCAGTTCTCTTCAAACAGTATTTGTGCCATCGATAGTGATGTCAAAAAAAAGTGCCAGCTAAGCAAACCAAAGGAGGCAGTGACAAGTAACCAAACCTCCAGTGGTGATAGAAATTGAGAAAAAAGCCTCTTCTTCTTTACAACTCTTCTAGTGAGTAGCTGTAAACATCATTGACAATGAAGTACAAAACCCCAGCAGAGCGGAAAGTCTTTGATAGTTTACAGATAATGACCCGACCGCCTGATAAGATGAGAAAAAGAAAGTACTTCTCTGTTTAGTCAGAACGTTACTTGGTGAAAACAAAGATGTGACTTGACACTCGCATAGCAAGAATTTATTGACCTTTGTACCTTAAAAGAGATTACTATAGCACCATTTATTTTGTTAAACCATGGGCGTGTAAATACATCAGATGAGGTGTTGCAATTTTAACTTGCAAAAGAGAACAGCGCTGAATTTCTCTTTTTTGCATTCTGTCTTTTATGCCTTGCTTCCTTTTTATGTCTTCCTGTCTCTTTTTTACTCACAGTGTCAAACACTTGATCATTTAATATTTTTCTATCACAGTTTGGAAATTTCCCTGGTTTAAAGTTTAAATCAATACACGTGACCTCCCCATGCTCTTATAAATCCAGAAAGAGTATAATGGTAAATATTTCAATTTCAAAAAGAATGTTGAAGAATGTAGTGTCCTTTTATTTATCCAAAGTAAATACAAATTCAAAATATTTTAAAGGTGCTGTGTGATTTCCTTTCACACTGTAGGACCAAAAGGAATTGCAATTTTTATTCCCAGACCAGCTTTTCCGTAGATATCTGCTGTAATGCATCGCCTAATTCCACTAATTCTGCATTTAATTCATTCACTATTAAACTTTTCAAAAACCACTGAAAGGTCAAGGGTCAGCAGCTGATGTTTCCAACAACAGTGTGTGCTGTAGATTCTGACACTTGTTTATATTATTTTGCATCGTGTTTGCCATTCTCTCTCTTTTGACATATTTCCACAAGAGCACACTTGACTGAAAGGGTTCTGACGCCACACGCTCCCTTCTGTCGGTCTCCTTCGCTCTCTTGCATGTTCGGGAATGTTGTGCCTATCTCCAGTATCAGGAGAGGGCTAATTTTAGCAGAGCAACTGAATGTGAGGGGTCATAATGGAGGATAAATACAGTGACCAATCGGACAGGCAGCTGTCGTGGTCTGTGCCAGATCTTTTCTTCTCTCCCCTTCTCTTTCTCTTTCCCTTGCTACAAGAGTTGCTCCATTTTATCTGTGCTCCTGTCAGTAAGAGAGGTAAGAAAATTATTTTAAAATGTGTCTAAATTCATGACTTTGATATTAAAAGACTACCACAGTGCTAATGAGTATGAATAAGATAACAACTGAAATGGAAGAGTGTGGTTGTGTGGTGGCTTTAATCAGAAGACAACATTTAAAATAAAAAGAGGAGGAAGTGAGAGTTATATATTTCCTTACTGATTATTGAACTCAGAACTGCAACAAAGCACCTAACCTGATGAACTGAGAAAATTGATACCATTATATTGCTGGTAGTGATAAATATTGACTATACATCTAAAGGTTTCTGATGTGTAGTTGGCTTTTGGTGCAAGATAAAGATGCTTTAAAGCAATTAAACATTTTTTTTTTATATCATTTAAATTAAATACATAATTGTTACCATTCGAATCTCACAGCGTAGCAGTAAATGTCACTGCCAATACTGACACTGTCAGATCAAACATGAGCGACGTGTTTAATGATAAAAAATGGCAATATTCTAAAGTAATATAAATCTCCAGGCAAAAATGAGACCAATGTTCTAACCACTGCAGAAATGCAATAAACCATAAAATAATTCATTTGGATTGATTGAAACTAATGTTTGTCAAGCTTCTCTCAGCTCAGTGTTGCAAAGGTCAGTGTAACTGTATGAAGCCGTCTATACTATTGTATTATTCTCATATTACTATTATTTCATAGGTTTTTTTTTTTTATAACCAGTGACTCATTATAATCAGTAATTATAAAAAAAATAATATATTATCATCTGTATCAAACCTTGGCACTTAAAGTGTGGAAATAATCAAACGCTTGATTGCTTGAAAATGCTTTATTGGTTGCAGCCTTTGATGTTCACTAACAGAGGAAACAACAAAAAAAGACACTATACATGCATGCATGTTTTCGCGTATATGTATTTATACTCTCGTGCACGAACAGCACATCAACACTAGTGCAACTGGTAGGCACTGGTTTATATATAGTCTGAACTTAGGCAGTAGTGTCAAAAAGGGCAAAGGTGGAATCAGTAGATGAAGGGGTGACAGGAAAAGAGCTCGTCCTACATAACTCACATAAAGGTCAACAATGAGAGAGGCTTGACACGTACAGAACTCTTGAGGAGGACAGAAAGTGGGAGTAAGCAACAGTCATTATGTGCAAATGAAAAGATCAATTTGTGTATGTTACAGTATATTTCCCTGTACACTAATGTATAAAAGCAGAAGTTCTCTCAAAACAAGGAGGATCTTAGCTTTCATGCATGTCTGAACATTGCAGGCAGTTTTTTGATATATGGTTCAAAACTAATTAAATAAAAAAGCTCCCTCTTTGTATTTAGATTAAAGGTTCATCAAAACACTTCCTCATCACAACATCCTTTTGAGTCATCATTAATTATTTAGCAGATATTTTAACCTAAAAAAAAAACTTCCAGTACTTCCTGCAACAATCAAAAGCCCAGTTTTACAAGTGTAGGTTATTATTTTTAAAGTATTATTTATTCTACATCACATTACATATTCTACACTCAAATGCTAATTTGTTTGGTCATATCAAAGAAATACCATGGTATTGTAATCATTAAAGGTCATGTGTGTATTAAAATACTTTCTCCTGCACCAGCTTAAACAAAGCCATAAAGCTCCACACAAATGAGTCCTAAAACAACTAAACAATTTAATCAGTGTTTGTTTGTTTGAATGGGCTTTTGGTTAAATGCCTGAAATAAGGTCTGTGGTGAACACAAGCTCAGTGTCATGAATCAGGAGCAAGGCAGGCGAATCCATGTGCAAGGTATTTATTAGAAAAACTCACAAAACACAGTGTAGACAGGCGATGGTCGAGCGGTAGGCAAACAGAGCAACGTAGGCAAAACAGAGTCGTAGTCAGAGGGCAAGCAGAGCGGCAATGGGAAACAGGAGAAACGCTTACAAGGATGGGGCGAGCCACATACAATGATCAGCAGGGAATGACTGGTGAACCAGAGTATTTATACACGGGACTAACGAGACAGAGAGGTGGAGAACATATCAGTTACCATGGAGACACATGAGGTGGGTGGAGACAAGAGTACACAGGTGATAGCTCATACATGGAATTTGGAGCCGGCAGTAACGTCCCCCAGGGTGGGGCAGACGGCGGAGAATTCCACTCTGGGCGGAGCAAGCACCGAAAATGCCCACAAGGGCGGAGCTGACGGCAGAGACGTCCACCAGGGTGGAACAGACGGCGGAGACGCCCACTTGAGCGGACCAGACGGTGGAGACGCCCACCAGGGCGGACCAGACGGCAGAGACGCCCACTTGAGGGGACCAGACGGCGGAGACGCCCACTTGAGCGGACCAGACGGCGAAGACGCCCCCCAGGGCGGACCAGATGGCAGAGACATCCCTCTGGTTCGGCCAGACAGCGACAGAGCCCTCCTGGGGCCACCAGACTGACATTGCGCCCTCGAAAACCAACCAGTCAATGAACGTGCCCTTCGAAACCGTCTAGACTGTGAGTGCGCCCTTCTAGACCGACTAGACAGACATTGTGCCCCTCGAGACCAGACAGAGAATGAATACGCCCTACGAGACCAGACAGGGAATGAATGCGCCCTCCGCGGTTGGACCACTGGTGGAAGCGCTCCTTGGGACCCAACCGACTGTGCTCGCGACCCCCTGAACCCTCCGGACCGTGACCCAGCTACCTCCACGGGTTGAGCAGCCACGAATGGAGGCTCTGGAGAATCTACGGCTGACACCGACTTCTCCAGAGAGGGTGCAACCATAAGTGGACCCAATGGAGTATCCAAGCCACCCACAGGCTCCGGAGGTTCTGGCCCTGGGGCCTCACAGTCAACGTGGAGCTCGGGTGGTCGGTGTATCACCACAGGCTCTGGCGCTTCTGATACCAACCAATTTGGTTCACCAACCGGCTCAGGCGGATCCGGCCATTCAGGATCGGGATCACAGACATGGTCTGGCGGATCCGGCCACTCAGGATCGGGATCACAGACAGGGTCTGGCGGATCCAGCTACTCGTTACCCAATTCGCAAATCAACATGACTGGACACGGCTCCTCGTACGTGAAACGGGAGTGGTACCCGTTATTTGCGGGCTGGGAACCGCGAGGACCTTCTGCAGCTCGTCAGGCTGCATGATCGGGACTGACTGGACGATACATGACTCCTCGTACCGTGCTACGGGGTTGAGACCCGTTACATGCGGGTTAGGAACCGCGAGGACAGACAGGCTGGAAATGACACGACCCCTCGTATCGTGCTACGGAGCTGGAATCCGTTTCTGGCTGGCTAGACACCATGAGGGCCCTCTGCAGCTTCTCAGGCTGCGTAACCAGGACAGACTGGACATGACACGACCCCTCGTATCGTGCTACGGGGCTGGAACCCGTTACTGAATGGTTAGACACCATGAGGGCCTTCTGCAGCTTCTCAGGCTGCGTAACCGTGACCGACTGGGTAACACACGACTCCTCGTGCCGTGGTGCAGAATTGACGCCCCCTGCGAGCGGATCAGGAACCGCTGGGATGGCCGACAGGTGTAAAACCTGAACCGACTGGGCTGAACACGGCCCCTGACGCCGTGAAACAGGGTGTAAACATCTTAGTTGCGGGTCTAGCACCGTCGAGATGAGTTCTCGTTCCCCTGGTGAACGAGCCGGAACCAGCAGGGCAGTGTGCAGTTCATCTTGCGTCCTAACGGGAGCTGAACAAGTAAGTGCTGAAGCTCCAGCCGCCATTTTGGATCGACACTCGGCCGCGTCCGCCATCTTGTGCCAATCTCCCTCTGTGTCTGCCATTTTGGATGGGAACTCGGTCGCGTCCGTCATCTCGTGGGCGAGTTGGAAAATGGCGTTAACCTCGTTAACAGCGTCGGGATGTTTGGATGTAAATAGCTGCTGTTGGACGTAATCCTCATCAAAGCTCTCACCAACTGTCAGCGGCGATCCAAGGATGAGTAGCACAGCATCGATGAGTTCCCCGAGCTTCCACTCCGAGTCCTCTCCCAGTTGCTCTTCCACTTCGTCGAGAACTTCCGGGTCAAGCCCCATGTAGAAGCAGTGCTTAAGCTCGTCTTCAGTGGCATGAGCGAGATGGCTGTACAAAATAAACTCCTCGACATAATCCTCTATATCGCGTCCTCGTTGGGATATCGTACGCAGATGACACATGATATCCTCATCGTGATCGGAGTCCTCGTAGGAATACCCGCTGGATTCTATTCGGCTGATAATTCTGTCATGAATCAGGAGCGAGGCAGGTGAATCCATGTGCAAGGTATTTATTAGAAAATCGCACAAAACACAGTGTAGACAGGCGATGGTCAAGCGGTAGGCAAACAGAGCAACGTAGCAAAACAGAGTCGTAGTCAGAGGGCAAGCAGATCGGCAACGGGAAGTCAAACAAACAAACAATGGGAAACAGGAGA
>JAUCMR010000066.1:125628-153543 GCA_032357425.1 Enteromius argenteus
AGTCTGTACAGTATAAACACCATTACACCTATGGAGAGACCCCATAAAACATGGAAACACAACATGAGTGTGTGTGTGTGACGCTTCTCTGTCTCTGCTGCAGAGTATGTGGATAACCTGAAGGACGAGGGTCGTGTGTGTGGTATTATTGATCGTCTGCTGCAGTATCTGGAGTCTAAAGGCAGTACGGAGGAAGTGTGTCGAGTCTATCTGCGCAGAATCATGCACACCTACTATAAGTTTGACTATAAAGCTCACCGCCGCAGCCTGGGCCTTCAGGGAGAGAGCAAGGTGAGCTGACCACACCATAAACTACAGAGTTACTGGTACTAAACATTTTCTTTTTTTTCATTTGTTTCATGTGTTTTTGTCATTTCTATTAGTTTGTTGTTTTAAATATTGCTATACAGCTTTCAATTATTTATATTTAGTTTTTTAATTAATTTATTAATTTTACTTAGTTCTTTTTTTCCCGCAAGGAAGAAACTGAAATAAGTGTTCAGTAGTCTTTTGGTCCAGTATTTCATCTTTATGTCAGTGAACAGAAGAGTTGTGATGGTTGAGGTTGTGGTCAGTGTTCTGACCTTTGACCTGTGTGTCCATCAGTCAGAGCAGGATCAGGAGGAGAGCGAGGGTGAGGACAGCGCAGTTATCATGGACCGCTTGTGTAAGTTCATCTACGCTAAAGACCGCACCGACCGTATCCGCACCTGTGCCATCCTCTGCCACATCTACCATCACGCCCTGCACAGCCGCTGGTTCCAGGCCCGAGACCTGATGCTCATGAGCCACCTGCAGGACAACATCCAGCATGCTGACCCCCCGGTCCAGGTGAGCTGACCTGTCCTTCTGAGGAGCTGCTGACCACTCACAACTCCCACCTGACCTCTGCTCTCTCTCTCTCTCTCTCTCTCTCTCTCTCTCAGATCCTCTACAACAGGACCATGGTGCAGCTGGGCATCTGTGCCTTCCGGCAGGGCATGATCAAAGATGCCCACAACGCCCTGCTGGACATCCAGTCGAGCGGCCGAGCCAAAGAGCTGCTGGGCCAGGGCCTGCTGATGAGGAACATGCAGGAGAGGAACGCCGAGCAGGAGAAGATCGAGAAGAGGCGGCAGGTGCGCTCTCACAGTACATCAGCTCATGTCCTAAAGAAGGACAGTCCTATTAGAAACACTTACATATAATGAGATGATTTAAATCAGTGACTAATCAATAGCAACTCTTTTAGTCTTTTTAGATTCTTTTATGTGGTTTTCTAATGATATATGCAGCACTTACACCAGATATTATTTCTTTTGTTGTCTCTCATCCTAGAACCACAGAAAAACGTAACACTTAAAACAAAGACTTATATTTCAGATGGTCAATTTTATTATGAAGCTCAACGCTCTTTAATGTGGCAGCGTGACTTTATAGCAAGAAATAAACATTAATGAACATCAGAAGGTATGATGAAAGATACCGTGGAGCGTACTGAGATGAATCGTGCTCATGTTAATGAATATTCATGTTAATAAAACAGCTTGTAACAGTGACATCATGTAATGTTCCTCAGAAGAACTGTTCAACATTCATAGCCTGGTAGTTAATGGTTAAAAAATATCCTAGAGAGGAGCTTTTTTTATATTTTTATATATATGTAAAATATACATACATCTATTAAACCATTTTATTTTTAAAAATTAATAATCTGTTAATTAATTGTAACATTTTCTGTTATAAATTTAATATAACAAAGTTTACAGCTTTAGTTTAAAGGGATTCATTTACTTGAGAGAAACTGAGTGTGTGTGTGTGTGTGTGTTCAGGTGCCGTTCCACATGCACATTAACCTGGAGCTGCTGGAGTGTGTGTATCTGGTGTCGGCCATGCTGCTGGAGATCCCGTACATGGCAGCTCATGAGTTTGACGCTCGCCGGCGCATGATCAGCAAACAGTTCCACCATCAGCTGAGAGTGGGCGAGAGACAGCCGCTGCTGGGTGAGAGAGAGAGAGAGAGAGCTCCTGATCAATCTGTGATTAGAGCCACACGGTTATAGAGATATGATAGAGATCAACATTACAAAATAAGTCTAAGTGTTTCTTTGATCAGTCATAAGAGCACAGGTATATTTGTACAAGTAAATAACACATTGTATGTGTCAAAATTATACATTTTTCTTCTATGCAAAAGTAAATATATTTTGTAAATTTCAATATCAAAAAGTGGGTTGAATAAACGTTTCAACGACTCACTCATGAATAATTTGCTTGTCATTGTATTTGAACACATCTCTTGTTTGAATGATTTGAATTTCACATGACGCCACCTAGTGGAGGAACATTGCAATCAACTCAAGCATTATTTCAAGCACAGTTACTTTTAAAAGATGACATGCTGTATTTTGATTGCTATCATGTACATCAGTGTTTATATCTCAACTATAAACTTTCCTCCCAGTATTTCTGTGATATGAATGACTGTGAGACAGAAATAATACTGTGCAGAAACTACTTCACAAACAGTCTACAAACTCTGACTGATCCAGGAGGGTTCTCGTTTGTGAGAGTGTGTGAATGGAGAGGGTGATCTTCTCTGGTTTAATCAGTGATGTTGTGCTCCTCAGGTCCTCCCGAGAGCATGAGGGAACACGTGGTGGCCGCCAGCAAGGCCATGAAGATGGGCGACTGGAGGACCTGCCACTCCTTCATCATCAACGAGAAGATGAACAGCAAAGTGTGGGACCTGTTCCCAGAAGCCCAGCGCGTGCGGGAGATGCTCGTCAGGTGAGAGCCGCCTCTGACAGAAGCTCTCAGCTCTGCTGTTGTACCTCCGCTAACCTGTGATCTGTGTTCTGATGCTCAGGAAGATCCAGGAGGAGTCTCTGCGCACGTACCTGTTCACCTACAGCAGCGTGTACGACTCCATCAGGTGCGCTTCCCAGCATTCACAGTCCACTCTCTTTATCCTCTGAAGTGTGCTGAATTGTATGACATAAATAATCTGTAATCTAGGGTTAATTTAGTTGAAGAGAAGTATGATGAAAAATGTTTGACGAGCTTTTTCACTCTTAGATTAAAATGAGATGCCAATAAGGTTCATAAATAAAAACATAACTTCATCTCTTTCTTTCTCTGGTCTTCAGTATGGAGACTCTGTCAGAGATGTTCGAGCTGGATTTACCCACAGTGCACAGCATTATCAGCAAGATGATCATCAATGAAGAGCTGATGGTAAGAGAGGTCAGTTAGCATGGTCAGTCTGTGTGTCCAGCGGTTCTCTCATGAGTGTGTTTGGTCAGGCGTCTCTGGACCAGCCGACTCAGACGGTGGTGATGCACAGAACAGAGCCCACATCTCTTCAGAACATGGCCCTGCAGCTGGCTGAGAAACTGGGTGGCCTGGTGGAGAACAACGAGCGCGTCTTCGATCTCAAACAGGGCGTCTACGGAGGATACTTCAACAGAGGTACTCCAGATTCAACATCACAGTCAGAGACGAAGAAATAAACCAAGATAACTCCGCTTTTGACCATTTTCAGATAGCTTTTTCCATTGTGCATTTCAGTCAATCTCATTCAAACTACGGTCGGGTTATACTGATTACATAACAAATAACTAAAAATACAGCGATCACACACAATAAAACATCACAAAACCAAAAAACACGATTTTTGAAAAATTGAAAAAACTGAGTTGTCTGTTTTTGCAAATAAACTCTTCAAATACAATGTTCATTTAAAGGGGTCATACAAAGGCAATTTTCCACAAGCTAATATGATTCTTTAGGATCTTAATGGAAAGTTTGTAATTAATTAGATTGCTTTAAAAAGTCTGTCACAAATATAGCAAAACAAACGTGTGAGAAATATATCAATCACTTTTAATAAGTTTTCTAAATGAATGTACTTTAATTGGAATATATTTGATGCAGTCAAACCTCTGTTCTCTCTCACAGATCAGAAAGGTGGTTATCAGCAGAAGCAGAGCTACCAGAGAGGTAACTATCCTTCACACACCTACGATAGACTCTGTTGATCCACACACACTCAGACCGTATGGTAGTGTGCTGCTTGTGTGCTTGTGTCGGCTGGACGCGGCTGCTGTCAGATGTTTTGTTGTAAGTGTAAGTGCATGTGCGCCTGTGTCTCTAAACCCTTCTCACTATGCAGCTCCAGACCAGAGGGGAGGTTACCAGCAGAAGCAAGGTTACCAACGAGGTGGTTATGAACATCATTCACTCACTTCTTCATCTCCTAAACTCATTTCTGCACTGGCAGCTCTCCTTCTGCTCTCCAAAGGCCCTTTCACTTTCTCCTCCTTCCTTCTCAAAGCAGCTTCAGTCTGTTGATATGAAGTCCGTGTGTCGCTGTGACTCGTGAAGCTGAACGTCTGTCTCTGTTGTGTGTCGCTGCTGTAGATCAGAAAGGAGGGTACCAGCAGAAGCAGAACTACCAGCGAGGAGGATACAG
The DNA here is from genome assembly GCA_032357425.1 of Enteromius argenteus. Lineage (NCBI taxonomy): Eukaryota > Metazoa > Chordata > Actinopteri > Cypriniformes > Cyprinidae > Enteromius > Enteromius argenteus. Next base: position 130,082 of record JAUCMR010000066.1, read on the forward strand.
GAACCAGAACCAGAGCTCGTACTGACCCGCTGCGCTTCATTCCAGATCCAGATCTGCTGGCATACAGAACACCAGAACATAACGGCTCTGGTTTATTATCAAATCAATGACTCCACAGTTGGTGCTTGAGCTAACACCTTCAGGTTCTGGTGATATGATATAGTAGACTTGGAAGAAATTTCAAGTTATTTGTTACAGTCTGGTGAATTAATAAAGATTATTCAGATAAAATGAAAGCAGAGTTTCCGTCAATTATTTGTTTCCAGGCTTAAAACTGATGTTAAACATTTGCTCCACACACGCACAGAGGTGTATTGCTCAGATGTGCTCGCAGTGACCTGAGTTTGATTCCCATCTCAAGGTCCTTTCCCAATGATAGGAAAGGCATAAAGGATAAAGACATGAATCAGTCTGAAAATAAATCTGTTAGTGATTCATCAAGTGTTTTGAAACCAAGCAGCTTTCTGTTGGTGAATACAGCGTTATCTGGGGAATATTTAGTCTTCGAGTTCCTACAAAAATCTGCCTAATGATAAATGTATGAAAGCTTCATTTTGTCATGGAATTTAAAACAAAATATGTAACTGCTCACAATTCTGACTTTCTTGCAAACGCAAGCTTATATCTTAAAAAAGGTTTTTTCCTCCTCTCAAGAGTTACAAACTTTTTAATGAGTTTACTTCTTTTAATTGTGAGTTTACCAGAAATGTTGAGTTTACGTTTCATTGTTCTGTGTAATCAAAATTCAAAGGTAATTCTGATTTTTATCCTTTTATGCTGCTCTGGATTAATTAAATCCCTACCAGGTGAACTCCAGGCCCCTGTTCCATAAAACAAGTTTACCAAATAAGCCAGGCTTATGGCAGATAGTCTTGACTGGCAATAAGTCAGACTAACTGAAATAAGCCTGGCTTATACTCTAATCTTGGTTTATGGAACAGGCCCCTGGTCGTGTGAATGACTGTTTATTATTTTATTTATTTATATGTAAATTCCTGTCCACTCTGAGATCTCATGTAAGTAACATGTCGCTTCAATCACACCCGACAGTATTTAATTTGATGAGCTGAGTAATCCAGATATAACTGTGTACTAGAGCCACTGGTCTGCTGCAATATTGGAAACGCTGCATAAAAGATTCATTTTACAAAGATTAAGATGATATTAGATTGTTGGATGTTTTAGTTATTTGTTACACAAATCTGATCCCAGGTTAGGGTAGTCCGTGTATTTTATCTTTGAGCAGCTTTGTGCTAAAAGGCTGTAAATTACAGTCACAAGCTAGCCGTGAGAAATCAGTTTTTTGAAAGCAGGTGTTCAAACAAAACCTTTTTTCTGTGTATAACACTGTCCCACAAAACCCACAGACCTTCGCTGATCTCTATCTTGACCTATATAAACATTTACTAAAGGCTGTAAAGCCATATGATGACCCATTACAAGCCAGTGAAGACTAAACATATAGTGACCACTAACTTCAAGAAATCAATGAATTATTTGCAGGAAACTAAAAGTATGTACAACATTATTCACAGACAACACTTTAAGAAAGTCTTATCAAAATTATATTAATGTAGTGCTAGTGTAACCAGAGTCAGATTTGACGAGAGCTGGGATAGACGTCACAAACACCTGAGAATCCTGATCATTTCAGAAGAACTCCAGAATGACTTTATTCTGGTGCAAACTCAGAAGTCGAAGGGGTTCGGGGTTCATTTTTGTCTCTTGTTTGTTAGTATTGACCATTCAGGACAAAGTCTAGCACAGTCTTTTGTCAAACACATCACTGCTGAACACCAGATCTGTCCTCTTCTCAAGATCCAAGGTCAGCCTGACATCTGCTCGCTTCCCTTGCTTATCAGTTCTGGCTTTTCCTTTAATGCATGCATGCAAAAAAATAATAATAATAAAAAAAACAGTTGTTCATGAAATTGTAATATTAGTGCTCTTTCACGGTATAAATCAGCTATGATGTGACTTGCTTAGTTGGGGACACCTAATTTCTAGTGATTATCGTCGTCTTGACTACAGAGACCGTCTCTGCATTTGGTAAATAAATAGTCTAATCTGGTTATTATACTACCATCACTCTGTTCTCCTATTTGATAATGTTCAGTGCTTTGCTACAATCTGTATTGTTAAAAAGCGCTATAGAAATAAAAGTGACTTGACTTGACTTTAAAGTGGTTTTTAAGTATATAGTGTATTTCCAAATCAAAGTATTCCAAAGTTGCTTTAACGCATCTTAAACGTGTGGTGCGTTTAAAAAGTGAACACTGATGCTCTGTCATTTTTTACAGAAGTAGGGGCACAAAGTATCTGCCCCTTAATGTCCCAAAGTTCAAACGACACATCAGTCATTAACCAGCAAGCCTAAATGAACCTCCCTTCTCTGTGTCCTGCTCATTTGCCCTCATCCTCTGTTTATTTGCTCTGGAAACTTTGCACAGAATCAGGTTATGTCAATCCTGCCATCCATAATTACAGGTGAGAGATTTGTTTTTTCCCTTAACAATTTCAGACTCTTTTTCCCTCCCTTATTTTTGGCAGTGGTATATTTTTGTTTTTTGACACCAAACTCCTGTTTTGTCTGTGTATCTTACAGGAGTCTCTGATGTCTGTTCTGTAGAGATCTGTGTCGAAACCAGACGTGTTGGTCGGTGGCTGTGTGAATAAATACATGCACCGTGGTGTTTACTGAAAGAGAAGTTGCTCAATATTGCTGTACTGGCTCACTTCTGCAGCTCTTAGATTAGCTTGTGCACGGATCAATAGTTCAGCACTTCAGGTTTCATCAGAACGACCTTCATCAGGTGTGAGAGCAGTGGAGATGAGTTCTCTTCTGCGTCCGCCGGCGGTCAGTCGTTTCATATCTGCGCGGCTCAAGAGTGTGGCTGCCTCTCAGTCCCTGCAGGCCAAACGTGACCGTGACCCCTCGGCACATGACTTTCTGAACTTTGAGGATCCTCAAGCGTTCAAGGTGAAGAGTTTCTGGGAGCTGATCCGAGCTCTCGGAGTCTTCAGGCTCTGCTCGTTCCCTGTGCTGGTTAATAACTGTGGGAAGGTGAGGCAGCACACTATCTGACTCAACAGAGACCTAAAGACATTTCACATACTCTGTAGAAACTGCATCTGAGCTATAAGAAATAAACAGTATATCATCTCTGTAGCAGTGGAAAAAAATTCCATGTTTTCTAATAATATTTCCAAGAGGCAGCATGTAAAACAAAAACAGTAGAGGCCCTAATACAGATCCTTGCAGCACTCCATACTTTCACCGCTGTAAGATTAGTTCTTTCCTTATTTACAGAGATTATAGTCAGACAGACGGGATCTAAAACATCTTAATGCCTGTCCTTGAATATCAATGTCAGTGTAGTTTGCTAGAGATAAGAAGGGAAATATAACATTAAGAAGAGATGTTTGAAAATGATTTTTGTTTGCTCTTTTACGATTATCTGGTTTATTCACGGATTTTTAACATATTTTGGGAACAGACAACGTGTGTAGAATGTACTAGATTGTCCTGTAGTGTCGTTTAAGGGGATAGAACATTATAACTATATTATAACTGTAATTTATGTTGGAAATTGTGCATACTAGTCACAACCTGCTGAAGATGACAGGAGCTACTTTGATAACATTTAATGTGTCTGATTATCTGCTGTCCAACGAAGCTGATGACCATTACGAGGAAGATTTTGGGCCAGCGATGTTTCTGTATGCTCGTGCGACCGTCTGTGTATGCTCATTTTGTGGCCGGCGAAACAGAAGATGAGATCACAGACTCCATGCAGAAGATGAGCTCTCTGGGGCTCCACCCCATGCTGGCCGTCCCCATCGAAGAGGACCTGGGAGAGAGCACCGGGTAAGACCGGGTGAACGGGTAAAACTTGTAAAACATGTTGTCATTAATTTATGCTTCAATCTAATAGAAAACATAAAAACTCTGGCTATAACCCTGTGTGAAGGTACAGCAGAGCAGCACCTCAGAATTAACTTGTGATTCTTTTCTTCTTTATTTTGGCAAAACATCCAAGTGAAATGTTTTTTTTGTGTTCAGTGTGATTTGTTTTGTACACTAAGCATTCATAACTGCATTAATTCAAAACTGAAGCATATTTTAGGCTTTATAGAGCTCAGGAGCTGAGCTGCACCACAAGGCCCATTGAGCCCAAATATGCAGCTGCACCATGAGGCCCTCTGAGCCCAGGGGCTGAGCTGCACCATGGGACCCAGTGAGCCTGAACATGTAGCTCCACATGATCAATTTTCTAGCTTTTTTTTTTTTTTTTTTTTTACCTTTAATTTGCATGAATTTCACAACCCTTTGTGCAATTATTTTCTAGGAATGATGAATTTGTAGAAATGCAGTTTCTTTCTTTTTCTTCACCTGCGTGATACGTCATATTGCATTAATAATATACAATTTGGTTACCTTTGTTCCTTTTGCATCTATAGATTGTAGCACAAATTTCATTGTCAAATACTGACTGTGACTTTGATCACTACAGGGAACGTCGATATGAACACAACCTGGCGTCCATGCTGGAGTGTGTGCACATGTCTCACAGCAAAGGCTGGAGTAAGAATCCCATGATGCAGCTGAAGATCACCGCTCTCGTCAGCCCTGAGCTGTGTGTGAGTGTGTCTCTATATACAGTACAGCTGACTCTAGCAGTATCAGTATATATATATGAGTGTCTGTCCAGGCGAAGCTGACGTCTCTGCTGAGGACAGAGCAGTATGATCTGAATGTGTTTGTGAGAGCCATGGAGGGAGAGGTACAGATATGATCCTTTCTTCTCTGTAGAGCGTCACAAGTGTATTGTAATCAGCTGGTATTTAGCATGCAATGCTTTAGACGTTGTTCTTTGTAACCGATAGGAAGTCGTGTTATCTGGTCTGAGCGAGAGTGAAAACACACACTTACTGCTGGGCCTCCAGAGACTCCACAGAATAGGAGAGGTACTAAACCTTAAACCCGAGTGAAGTGAAGGAGCGTTAGTGCTGACGCTGTGTGTTCGCAGGCGAGCGTTGATAAAGTGCGAGTTCTGGTGGATGCGGAGTACACTTACATGAACCCTGCCCTGTCTCTCATCACCACGGCCATGATGAAGAAGTTCAACCATCACAGCGCCTGGATCTGGAACACATACCAGTGCTACCTGAAGGTCACTCACATCACAAACAAAAACTCAGATTAAAAAGCAGATTTTATATCCCTAATGTTGTTATAGATGTACTTTATCTGTTTCTTCTTTAGGAATCGAGGAATCTGTTGCTTGAAGCCGTTCAGACGTCCATCGATCAGAGTTTCTGTCTCGGGGTTAAACTTGTCAGAGGAGCTTACATGGACAAAGAGAGAAAACTAGCTGAAAAAGAAGGCCGAACAGATCCAATCCATGAATCATGGGAGCAAACTAATGACAGGTGATGCTTGGACTCTGTCTTATTTGATTCACACATTTCTAATGACTCTTCATACTTTTATCAAGTAACAGAACTTTTAGTATAATTGTGCAAACATCAACTTCAGCTTGTGGTCCACGTTACTTTTTATTCTACAACCTTAGCTTACTTTTCAATACTTTTTTTAAGGAAAATCATGTTAAAGTATGAGTATTTTTGAGGTCATTTTAAGTCTGTTATAAAATTCTTAATAAATTTCATCTTAAATTTTGGCTATATAAATAACATCTGCACCAGGTTTCTTTTTTTTTTTTCCTGGTTTTATAGTATTGTAACTGACTTAATTACAGGGTTACCATGGGAATAAAATACAGGAAACTTCTATATTTAAGAAATATGCAGTGCTTTATTTAATTGTTTTATGTACTTCACTATTTTTTCTAAAATATTTCACTGGATATACACTGCTCTATGTGGTTGTGAAATCTATTTTAATGTCTATAACTGCTGCTTTGTATATGTATTTATTAAAATCCAATGCTACTGTATTTTGTTTCCTTGAATTTGAGCATTTTAAGTGCTGTTTTAATGTCTTGTCTTCTGTGCAGTTATAACGGATGTCTAGAGCTCATGCTGAGGCTCATTTCAGAGAAACCCGAGCATTTCATGATGATCGTGGCCAGTCACAATGAGGAGTCGGTCCGGCGGGCCGCGACACGGTACTCCTGCGTTACTGACCAGTCCTCTCTGACCGCGTGGAGCTGGCTGATGTTCACTGGTGTGTGTGTGTGTGTGTGTGTTTCAGCATGCAGGAGCTGGGGCTTCACAGAGATGCCGGAGCTGTGTGTTTCGGTCAGCTGCTGGGAATGTGTGACCACGTCTCTCTCACTCTCGGTAAGAAGAGCTTGTCTGATAATGTGATGTGATGTGATGTGATGTTCTTGGCTCTCTGGTTCTGACCCTCGGGTCCTCTTCTCCTCCAGCTCAGCAGGGTTTCTCGGTGTATAAGTCGGTGCCGTACGGCTCGGTGGAGGACACGCTGCCGTATCTGGTGCGCAGGGCTCAGGAGAACCGCACCGTGCTCCAGGGAATACGCAAGGAGCGAGATCTGCTCCGACTGGAGCTCCGCCGCAGGCTCCAAGAGAAGATCACGGGCCCCAGATAGAGAGAAATCACTGAGACATTCGCCTTTAGAAGATGTGAACAATAGCGCCTTCTAGTGGATAGTAATGATGATGTGGGTTTAAAACAAACAGGAATTCAAAATTAGCTCCTTTTAATACATGTTCCTGGTGTTACTGTGCACAATTCACTTGATAATGTTCAGTGCTTTGCTACAGTCTGTATTGTTAAAAGTGCTATGTAAATAAAAGTGATTGATTGAATTCACCAGGGCAAACCATTCCAAAGAAGAAGTCTGCCTTTCTAACACACTGTTTAGAATAATTAAGATTTTTACATTTATTTTATAGAGTCTCTTCTGCTCACCAAGACTGCATTTAATAGATCAAAAACCCAGCAGTAAATCAGTATATTGTGAAACATTATTACCATCTAAACAGCTGTTTTCTGTGTGAATATGTGTTAAAGTGTTATGTATTTCTGTGATTACTCCAGTCTTCAGTGTCACATGATCCTTCAGAAATCATTATTGAGCACTGTGAACATTGTCAACCACAGACAGAAAACATAAATTCAAATATTCCAAACAACCTCTTTAACATGTTTCTAGGTGGTTTCTCTCAGCACCTGTGCCTGAGCGCAGCGCTGTTTACCTGACCTTACTTTAAACCCTCTCTTTGTCCAACACCAAATGGAAAAGGAGGAAAGAGAAACGAGTGGAGGTGGCAAAATGAGGGAGGGTTTCGAGGTCATTATCACCTGGACTTTAACGGCCTTCCTTCAGTTTCTAACACACACACACACTCAACACCTGAGCAAATGCCATGCAGGCCTGGAATAGACTCTGTGAGTATAGTGACACAGTGATGATGGTTAAAATACTGTGTGAAACAGACAAATGTCAGTTTTATTTCTTTTTATTTTTTATTTAAAATGTTCACATATTCTGTCATACTCTGAATTCAGGTAAACATTGGCACCTTTTGTCATTGATATGACTGGTAAAAGTGACCAAGTTATCCTAATAATAATAATAATGATTCATTATGTTATATGGCACTTTTCTGCTTTTTCTAAGTCTTCAAAGCGCTCTTCATCGTGAGGGTATCTTCTCGTCCGCCTGGATAAAATTTCATAATCTTTATTACCCAAGTCACACATTTGTTATCATGACTAATAATGTGCATGAGCCATATTGTAATTTTTTGTCATGACTTTAAGTTTCAGTGAGAATAGAGTGTCTAGAGCTAACTAAACTGTTAACTGTTTGCCTTACTAATTATTTTACCAAAAAAATTAGATTTACTAATGTTTGACATTTCATGAACAAAAAGCACTGTGTTGTAAGGTATTAATGTTAAAGAACATAGAAAGTCTTTATAGTGAGAATTACGGAAAAGATTTTATTTTTTTTGCAGATAAAACTTGGTTTGAATTTTGGTTTCTAATGCAGTGATGTCTAAAGAATGGAGAAGTGTCCAGATACATTTTGGTTCCACTGTAGAATGTGAATTTATTATGTATACACACACAATTATAAAGAATAATAATAACAATAGTGCAATTAAACTCATTCAGACTTTATTTTGTCATTTAAGCATACAAATAGAAATAGGTCAAATATACATCATTATTCAGCTATTACATCAAGCATTAGTCAGGATAAGACAACTTCTAACCATCTCATGAACAACAGAGATGTTCTTTTTCTGCCATAAAAACTAAAAGTATTTCATTTTAAACCACAGTGTTTTGATTTGTCTCTCCAATGCAGTCATAAAATGTACAGTGCTTCCATGATCTTCAGAGCAAGGTCATTGATTGATCACCGTCTCCTCGCAAACTTAGGTGTAAACTCTTACGTGTTGTTATTCTCAGAATACCGCTCTTGCACCAAGGTCAAAGTAAGACCCCTGAGCATGAGCGTGCTGTGGCTGTCTGTAAATATGTCTTAGGGGTAAATGTAGGGAGGACCGAGGATCCTGGCAAAGACGCAGCGAGTAGGAAGGAAAAGGGTTATAAAGGGATGGAGGAGCAGAGGAGTCGAGGGAAGGAAGCAAAGAAGGGTGCAGGACCACATCTGGCAGATAGGGGGCAGAATTGAGCTGCGAGAAGCTGCCTATCTCTGAGGGAGCTACGGCGGGGTAAGCGTTTGAAGAGGAAGGGCACTGCGGATGAGTCGAGGCTGGGTTAAACTGAGACATTAACTGAGAGCTCTGGATTGAGGGAAAGGACTGGGAGGGAATTTGAGCAGGGTTTGCCGCTTGGGCTGGGATGTGAGGGAAGGAGGGGTTAGGGAATGACTGGGGAAAGGCAGACTGAATCTGGGTTGTGTTTGGGATGGCAGGGACACCGTGGATGGAGCTAGATGAGGGCAGACCCAGGCTCTGGAGCGGATGTGGGTAAGAAGAGTGAGCAGGGTTTGGGAGAGGAGCAGGAGCGCTGTGTTTGGGAGGAGGGAATGAAGTGTATGCTGCGGTAGTGTGCAGGCCGTTTGAAACTGATTGCATGGGGCCTTGATGGCTAACATTGGTGGAAGGGAAGGGAAAAGATCCGGCTGTTGGATAAACTGGGTTTGGTACTGTTGGGATGGTTGAGGATTGGGAAATTGGAAAAGAACCGGTCGCTAGAGTTTGAGCAGGTCCAGTAGAGGTCAGGCTGAGGCTAGGGTTCTGCTGAACATGGGGGAAGGAGAAGAGCATCGGGTTCAGGTTTGAAGCTGTCATTACAGGGTTAGGAGTGGACTGTGCTGCTGGAGGGAAGGGGAATGCAGTCGGAGTCATGTTTGGTTCGGAAGAAGTGTGAATTGGGTTGCACTGTGGCACTGTGGGGAAGGATAGACTCTGACATGGAGGGGATGATGGATCGGGGTCATTTGAGGACTCCACCGGAGGAAAGGGAAAGGCTGTTTGGGCTGGGTTCTGGACTGCAGGAGTCCTTGCATTGGATGAGCCTAATCCTCCATCGTCCCCTTGATTTCTGCCAGGGTCAATCGTTAACCTAGAACCTGGACAAGAAGAGGGGGGGATGGTTTGGAAAGGTGGATTTGTGGGCGTATGAGGGCTTAGGTTGTCCTGGGATTGTTCTGTTGGAAGAAGAGCGTGGTAGGATGAGATGAGAGGGTATGAAGAGCCTGGAGGAGAGGTTGTAGAGGAGGGCATGGTCGTGGAGGTGTTCAGACTGGGATAGTCCGATGGAGGCATAGAGGAGTACGTGGGCGATGTAATGGTTGAGGACGGCGGGAGCTCCAGGTCAGAGCTCTGTGTGGAGGACACCACGGAATAGATGGAAGACGACTGAGGCAAAGAGGAGCTGAGCTGAGGAGCAGGGAAAGCTGAGGAGTATCCGGAGAGGCCCATCATTCGTCCAGACCTGTAACAAAACATAAAGCTATCTTTAATAAACACGCCCATTAACCGCTGTTAGTGTAGCTGTGAGGGGACAGCACTCACCCATCCATCAGTGTGTTGTTTACGCTGTTTTCAGAGGCTGTCTGCTGTTGACTCTCCATCGAAGAGGGAATCTCAGAGCTCAAGAACGCCTGTCCAAGCACAAGGGGTTGCTCAGAGACGCTCTGATCTGGGAGAGATGGGACTTCTGTGTGGAAACCTGAGTCTGTCATTGGGAGGGCGGTGTTTATGATGGAGAGGGCGGAGCTTGGGATTTCCACCGACTGTGGGAGGAGCTCCGTGGAATCACATGGGTCACATGACTCTGAGAGAGGGGTACAGAGAGTTTTATAAGCAGAACAGCAAAATTTCGTAAACCATGCACGTTTTTACTAAAGCATTCTTTTGAGAAGCGAATAGAATCAGTGTAAAAAATCTTTCTGGACATTGAGATAGTAAATATTCTCACCGATATCCAAACATTCCTCCTGACTGGACGTAATTTTCCTCTTTAGTCTGGCCTCTCTTTGTCTGAGGAAAACAGAAAAATTATATTGTGCTCTCGATCCAGGTGTTTAAAAAAGATATTTGGTTAATTAATAGGTAATTCTGGTGTTTAACTTACTTCTTGCAGTTCATGCCATTCTCTCGAAAGCCCTTCGCAAAAGGATTTGAGTTTATCTTCAGTTCAGTGATCTAGAAGAAAGCAATAATAATAAATTAAAAACACTAAGCAAGCTTTTTTTTTTAGGAAAACAATCACTTTATTTGTACTAATTAAAAAAAATATTTAGCTTTCTTCACTATGTTAAGTATTCATTTTTTTTAATACTTTATTAACTTCACCTTGCTGTTCTGGTAGGCAGTGACGGTAATGAACTGTGTCTCAGGGAAGCTGAAGGAGTGCTGGGCTCTGCCCCACATCAGCACGTCCCGGGCCTCGATCACATGAACCCGCGGCTGGTATCGATGCAGAGAGTGGAGAATGATCTTCAGGAGAAAGAGAGATGCTAATCATCCTCAGAGTTCCTGAGCAAGTAGTCATTATGCCATAAACGTTTCACAGTGCTTAACAGCTTATTGCTAAGAACTTAATTTGAACAACTTTGAAGGAGATTTTGTCAATATTTAGATTTTTTAGATATTCAGCCAAATAGTAGACTTTTACAGCAAATGTCAATACAGATATTGAAAGGTGCACTGTTACTCACATATCCCTGTGCGTCCAGAGTGTTATTGGTGAGTTTGGCCCGGTGGAAGGATATGCTGCGGTTCTGCCAGTGTTCTCCAGTGGCGGGCGAGTCTGGGTGGATGAAGACACGGTCCGGCAAACGAGCCTCCGCTCCGCCGACCACCTGCCAGCTGCTGTCCTGAAACCGATAGCGAGAGGAATCCACAGGAACAATGTCTAAGAGAAGAATGTAGCGCAGAGACGGGTTGAGTCCTGACAGCTTGACTCGAAGCTGAGGAAACATTCTCCTGGAAGAAGAGAAGAGAGAGAGACAAGTTAAAGCAATGAAATCTGACCCTGGATCACAAAACCATAAGGTCATAAGGGTCAATTTTGTGAATTTATATCTGAAAGCTGAAAAAATAATCACTCCATTGATGTCTGGTTTGTTAGGATAAGACCATATTTGTCTGAGATACAACTATTAGAAAATCTGGAATCTGAGGGTGCAAAAAAAATCGAAATATTGAGAAAATCTTTGAAATTGTCCAAATGAAGTTCTTAGCAATGCATATTACTAATCAAAAATGAAGTTTTGATATATTTACTGTAGGACATTTACTAAATATCTTCATGGAACATGATCTTTACTTAATATCCTAATGATTTTTGGCATCCATACAATGTGTTGTTGTCTATTACTACAAATATACTTTACAATACACTATATAAAGTATTGGCACCTCCTTCTAATGAACAGGACTGATTAATTTTGTAATTTCCATGAGTACAATTCTTAATGTTTGAGCATATAATGATATTCTAGGGAATTGTGTGCTTTAATTTTATAGCAACAGGTTTGGACAGGACCCTTTATATACATGACAATGTGTATAAGGCCAGGTTCAAAAAGAAATGATTGATTGAATCAGTGTGGAAGAACTTGAATACAGAAGAATACAGTTTTTTAAAACATGAATTATATTTCCATCTTTGTTGCCACAGTTTTGGAAGTGCCTTTTTCTGTTCCAATACTTTTGTCAATATAGTATTTGGCTCTTAAAGTCACAGCAGAGGCTTCTTCCATACTGACACAATCAATAATTTATTTTAGAACCTGGCCTTATACACAGAGGCATTGTCACATTAGAATAGAAATATGCTATAAAATTAGAAGCACACAATTCCCTGGAATATCATTATATGCTCAAACACTAAGATTCACACTCACGGAAATGACTAAAGTAGATAAACGTGTCCATTAGAAGGGGTGCCAATACTTTTGTCCGTGTAGTGTACGTGTGCTAGGTTTGACTGGCCTGTCCTGATGCATACAGATGTACTCACCTGCCCTTCTTAGTGACGATCATCTCGGTGCCCACCGTACTGAACTGTTTCCACAGGTCTGCGTTCTCCAGCTCCATTCTGACGTGGTTCTGAGGCGTTCCAGCTGTCTCTGTGGCCGGTGGCAGTCGAGAAGCGAGAACATGAGCTGGGCCTTCATCTGCCAGAGATCAGACACATCTGTATGTTAGCATCACACTCTTGGAAATAACGCTTTGTTATTGGCATTGATGTTTTAACATCCATGCAGTCTTTATAGCGTTTCTTTAGATTATTAAAATGGTTTGTTTAAGAACTGTTCACTGAAAGGTTGTTTGGGGAATTCTATGGAATTCCTTTAAAAAAACCTTTTGAAACCTTTATCAATGGCTTGATGAGCATTATATCAAGTCTGTTCATTTCTATACAACACCAGATATTTGAGATATTCTTAGCACTCATTAAACTTATTTATCCATTATTTGCATTTTTGGTTCCATGAAGGTTTAACATCTGTGGAAACTTTTCATTCCATAAAATGTTCTTCACAATAAGAAAAGGTTTCTTTTTAGGACTGTTCACTAAAGCATTATTTAAACCTTTATAAAAAATGTTATTGTTATTGTAAGGTAGTTGCTTGAGCATTTCTCATTTTCATATAGTTTAACTTCATATACTAAAATATGTAAACCTAAAACTGCAATAAAAATGAAGAAAAATGATATACATATTAGTAACTCTACAATTTTAACTGAAAAAAAAAAAGACTCATTAAAATATTACAATATACTGAAGCAACATTACTTTTGTGAACCTGAAAAGTTTTTTTTCTGGAACCTTTACCTTGAATCCTATTTGTAAGAGTATCTAAGCTAACTTCATGCTGTCTTCTGTGATTCTGGCTCTTACCTCTGTAGAAGCAGTCGCTCCGTCTCTGGGGGCCCAGGGCCAAACTAGGGTACATCTCCACACCCAGCATGTTTCTAGAAGATTTGCTTCTGTCCTTGCTTGGCTTTGGCTTTATCAGTTTTAGCTCAACACCTCATAATGGAGAAATACTGTCTTCTGTCTTCTTTGCTGCTGCTGATGACTGTTCTCTTCGGTATCTTCTTTTCTAATGCCTCTGCATCTGTCTCTTGAGCACTATATAGGTGAGCACACCTTCACACGTTCACCAAATGGTGAGGTCTTCACACGTCTTCTGCTGTTTCTTCAGCCTCCATCTTTAGGCCCAGCACTCTCTGCTAAATAAACAGTGTTTCAGATTGTTTAGCACATCAAACCTAAAACATCAGCACATGCCTGCTTCAGCAGCAACTGTTTTCCTTTCCAAAGGCTAAAATGAGTTTTTAGTCTGAGTTGTATTAGCTAGTGTCTGAGCTGACAGCTATCTGTGAATCTCTTAACATCTTACTGATCCACATCACACCCACAGAAAGAGAAATTATAAGTTAGATTTTATAAAGTACATTTCTTAGACAGCAAATGGAGACTATCACTGAAGTTTTTCACTTCTCAGACGTTTCTCCAAGAAAAAGGCTTGAATAATCTCATGATTTTATCCCATTGTAGATAAATAGATCACAACAATAAAACAAAGAATTTTTTTTTAATGATTTAAAAATGTATTTAAAATTACAATAAAATAGAATATGTTTATACATAAAATACAGTGCAGTGCAGCTAGAAGAGAAAAAACAATAGAGTTAAAAACAGCAGTACAATAGTAGAGTTTTTTATTAATTCACTGTATGTTTTTATAATTTATAAATAAAAGGTTTTAAATTAATTAAGTTCATTATAATTAATGCATTAGCAATAGCAATGTACATTTTCATAGCATTTATTAATCTAGGCTAATGTTAATATTGTTCATTTTTAAATACACTATTTATTATCATTTTAATTCATATTTGTACATAATACACTAACTAATGCCAATTTAAAAAGTGTTAAATGTATGTTTAAACTATACTTTATATATATTATTATATATTACATCTCCATACGCTTACATATGACAAGAGTTTTGAAAAACAAATGAATATATTAAATGTGACCCTGCTCAGGTATATTTGTAGAAATAGACAACAATACACTGTATGGGTCAAAATTATAAATTTTTCTTAAGTTATATTAAGTAAAGATCATGTTTCATGAAGATATTTAGTAAATGTCCTACTGTAAATATATCAAAACTTTGCTAAGACACATTGCTAAGAACTTCATTTGAACAACTTTAAAGGTGATTTTCTCAATATTTAGATGTTTCTGCTCCCTCAGATTCCAGATTTTCTAATAGTTGTATCTCAGACAGATATTGTCCTCTCCTCACAAACCAGACATCAGTGGAGGGATGATTTATTCAATACTATGATGTATAAATCTCTGTAATGGCTGGTTCTGTGGTCTAGGGTCAGATATGCTGTGTTGTGTTGGTTGGTAGTGTTTCTCACGGGTCCTGTGCTGACTGAGCTCATGTTTCTCCCGCAGAGGAAAGAGGAAGCTCAAACTGAAACAGAATGGATGTCAGCTGTGTCTGAATCTCTGTCCAGTCTGGGCTCAGAGCTGAATATGAGGAGCCTGGAGTGATGTGAGGTGTCCGAGCTCGGCCGGTGGTCAGAGAGGTGTTTAACACAGTTTGGTCACTGCTGCAGTTTGTTCTGAAAGATAAACACCAGCCTCAGACATCATCCAGATGTCTTCTGACAGATTCACAAATGCTTCTGAAAACACTTTTATAAAGCACTGCTTACTTCTGTAGCTCAAGCTCTCCGTCTCCTGCTCCTTCAACATAAACACAGGAGGATTTTCCATCTGCTTTTGAATTACTGGCTCTGTGTCCAGCAGAAGTGTATGAGCAGAGATTACTGTTCGACATGAAGATGTTTAACCCTCCTTCAGTCACTGCTTTGTGTTCTTCAGCTGAAGTAGAGCCGGTTTGTGTTGTTGTAGTTGTTGTTTGTGAAGGAAGTGGAGGTGTCGTCTCAGAAGGGGGTCCGGGTCATTACTGACCGCAGCGCTTGACTTTATTGAGTGTGTGATGAGCTAATGTGTTTATGAGAGCCCAGGTGTGTGTTTCTGAGCTACCGAAGCTGAGCCTGAGGCCTGAGGACAGTCATGAATTACTCCTGAAAAAACTCACTCATTAGTGGATTTTATGGAAAGTAATGTGTTACCTTACTATTGAGTTACTTTGTAAATCTGGGCAGGGCTTGTTTGTTTGTTTTTATGATAAAAAGTTTGTTCTTTACAAATGTTAAAGCCCTTTCACAGCAAAAGTGAAAAACACCTCAGGCTGAAGGAAATGATTCATGTCACATATTCTTCATGGATCCAGAGATGTCAATAATCCACTTTTATTTTCAAGGGACGCTTCATTGATGAAAATATTGACATGAAAACATCGGTCCTCAGTCTCACAAACTCTGTTCATTTGTTCAAAGACTATTAATGGAAATGTTTGTAATGCTGCAACTTTAAAAAATATAAAGGGGTGAGACCGAGCTGTGATTATCATCTAAATCAGTGTTTTGAGAAACACAATACACATTCTTGTCTTAAAGGATATTTACCCTGAAATTATAGTAATTATGGTATTTTTGGATTCTTTGACTTTACACACAATGACCAAACTATTATGGTTCTATTTATAATCAGTAACTTGTGGAAAACACACTATTTAAAATCTGTGCAAATAATAATAATAAAAAAACAAAAAAATGCTACAATAAAAACCTGTTTATTGGTTAGCTGAAGCTACCTTATCATTACTGTAAAATAGAAGATGTATGATTTTTCTTAAGAACTATACTAAATAAAAGCATGGAAAAGATTAGAAACTGCCAGAAAAGTTCACAAGCATTTAACACAATTAAGTATGAAGTTTGAAAGAAGTTAAAAAACTGAAATATTAGTTCTTGTAAAATGTACTCCAATAATCAATCAACTTCAGAATATATATATATATATATATATATTTATATTTTCTCAGTGTATGAACTACTGTAAAATCTCAGCTCACAGTTAAAGCACATTTACGGTAGTCCCAGCATGACACATCATTTATTTCATTTACTGTTTATTTAAATAGCTTTGTCCCCTTTTCTCTTCTTTTTTAAGGCCCAGTTTTTATCATATGTTTAATAAGATATTTATCAGATATTTGCCCTGGGCCGGTAGCGTACACTGCTTCTTAAAAAGTCAGTCATTCAATTATTTTTTTTTCCTTCAAGACATAATTTTTTTAAGTCAGTGACAAAAAGGTAGAAAGTAGGACGGATCAGCTGTTGGTGAACAGTTCTTTAGACTCGGTCACTTCTTTACTGTTAACACGATGAAAGGGTTAAAAATATTATAGCTTTCATGAGTTCATGTAAACTGACGGAGAGCTTGAGTATTCAATCATCTTCTGATCATGATTGACTGTTCACATGATACTTCTTGGACATTTCAAAACTGGGTTTTTTCTGGATTTTGCTGAAAGTCACATGACTAAGAGTAAATACTCTGGGTTTATGATCAGGTCAGAGAGTGTTGTGCTGAATATTTGGTGAAGGTGTAGTCTTAACCTTATCTTTAACTCTGTTCACCGAGGACCGCTTTTACATCACAGGCTGGTCTCAGATCTAATAAATGTAAGAAATTCCTATTAATTCGGTTTGGAGCCACGTCATAATGAACATGACATCATTACGACATGGGAATTTTCCAGCCATCATGACATAAACCAGATTCATCACAGGTTTCTTAGAAAGAGCTGGTGATGCTCAGTAAACAGAAGTGTGTGTTTTTGGTCGAGTCAGACGTGTTGGTTCTTGTGAAGAAATCTGAAGCTGACCACAGACCACAAGAGTTCAGAAAAAGGATAAAACTCACAGCTTAAAACACAAAGATTGTTGTTTTTTAAGGTATTCAGTATTATAGTTACACAGACCGAACGGAAGGGTGATAAGGTCTGAGATCTGATGCTGTATCTCATGATTAAACCCTGTCTTGTCGTCTCTGTAGTGTTCTGATATCAGTACTACAGCTGACCACACACCCAGCTCTCAGACGATCACATGTTCTTTACACAGAACCAGCGCCATAAACCCTACACAGATAAGACATATATAAAGCAGGCTTGAGAACAGACTGCTGATTTATTCTCTCGGGTTCTGAGAGTCAAAGTGCAGCTGGTCAGAGATTAACAGGTTCTGAGATGGACGCAGTGACCGTGATTCTTCTCCTCAGCTCGGCTCTCGGGGTTTACGTGGTTTCTTCTCTTTATTTCCTTCGCAATCCATTGATTCTTCATAAGAAGAAACGGCTGGAGTTCTACTGCAGACACATCTCACACCGAGGAGGCAAGTCAACCCTTTCTTCTCCGTTTACATGTGTTTCAGTTAAATCATATACTTCAGTCTGACCACAGGAGTGGTCATTAGCACCAACAACAACAAAATCATCAGGATAATAAGTAAAGATCATGTTCCATGAACATATTTGGTACATTTCCAACTGTAAATATAACACAACTTCATTTTTGATTAGTAATATGCATTGCTTTCTCAATATTTAGATTTTTCTGCAGACTCAGATTCCAGATTTTGTCCATAAATCAGTAGAAAGCTTTATTCAATTTTGAATAATTGATCAGAATGAATGGTCACAAATCATTTTTATTGACTTGATATGAACATCTAGTGATAAAACCTTTTAATACCTAAAAAATACTATAATACTTAAAATTGTAAACATTATTTAAAATATTTGTATAATTTTTTTTTATGTAACTTTTTTGATTGACAGAAGTGTTGATTTAGAGATGAACTGAGGATTTGTGATGATTACAGGATCTGGAGAGAAGATAGAAAACACAATGGAAGCGTTCACACAGTGAGTTTCTGCTTCTTCTGTGTTGTGATCAGGGCTGTGTCTTCTCTTCTTCTTTATGATGTTGATAAACAAATTTCGGGAGGAGCACGTATGATTGACTAGCCACGGCTAGCACCGCATTCCCAATCAACCTGTTAGCTGTTCACCCAATCAGAACTCAGAGTCTCCGCCTTAAATAAGCACGATTTCCTCCCTTCTGCATCTCTTTGCATTCCCCCCGCCACCCCTTACTCCGCCTTCGGTCCACACGCGGGGTTCGAGCTGGTGTTGTGCAGAATTATGACTCCCCTTCATTGAAATCAATACTAATCCTAACCCCTCCCCCACACCTAACACTAAACCTACCAATACTAGGGGAGTCATAATCAAAATTCGGCACTACACCGGACGCCGAGCTCTGCCAGACCCTTGCAGCCAAGGGCTAAATCCCCTAGGGCTCAGAGTCCGTCGAGCTCCCAGCTTGCTCCCCCAAACAGCAGGCCTAACACGCTATTCTAATCGCTCAATGAGGAAGTGTGAATTCATGAAAACTCTGTGTTGTGTTGTGGTCAGTGCTGTGTCTGTGGGCACTGAGATGCTGGAGATGGACTGTCATCTCACGTCGGACGGCTGTGTGGTGGTTTCACACGATAACAACCTTCTGAGACAAACCGGATACGACAAAACAGTGTCATCTCTCAGATTCCAGGTAGTTATTATATCCTTCAGTCCTCTGTCCATCTCCCTGTGACTGTGACGAGTCCAGTTTTGTGTGTTTCAGGATCTGCCTCTCTATGAAGAGCGACTCGAGGTCACGTTTTATGTTGGTAAATACTGTCCTAGGCTTCTAGATTCTGTAGTGAAGCTCTAATTATTATATAATGTTGTAATGAAATATGGAATGTTATTGTCATGTGTAGGACACTTCAGCACAGGGAAGGACAGAAAGTTTGTCCTGCTGGAAGATCTCTTCAAGAAGTTTCCCAGCATGCCAATGATACTTGAGATCAAAGAAAACAACGACTTGCTCATCAGAAAGGTCAGATTAATCTCTCATTTAATTCAGAGTTGATAAGAGTTTGTTTCATCTTCTGTGTTTTCAGTGGTTTGAAATCTGTAATATAATAAAAACCATATAAGCGTGAGCTCAATGCAATAACTTTGGACACTTCACTGTTATTTACAATTAAATGAAACCGTAATTTTACAGTAAATGCAATTAGGTGAGTGATTTTTAACCCACTTAAGTAGAATAGAACATCTTTTAAATGTCATTTTATAATGAATTGCATTGTTTAATATATGGTTAAAGTGTACAGACAAGCATTTATAGTAGAACAAAATACATTTTTATTTCTACTGATTTTATTGACTATTAATGACTTAATGGTCTTATTAAATATTTAATGACTATCAGAAACTGTCATGTATATGTCAACTTATTCTACTAACCCTGACCCTACCCTAACAGTCTCCTCTGAGAGAAATTAATGAGAATTAGTTGACATATAGTTACAAAGTTACTTATAGCTAGCAGAATGTCTAAGGTGGAAAAAATAAAGAGTAACTAATTACTACAAAGTCCATTTTAGCCTACTTAAGTGTGTTTAGAAGTGCGGTCTATTTAAGGCATTTTATTTCATTAATATTACACCATCTACCAGTACAGTCTACTAAATATATATAAATGTAGGCTAAAGACCATTAAAGGGTTAGCGTTAGAGTGAAACTCATAACTATCTATAACTACACTTTGTTGGCTTATCCTTATGAACGTTGTTTGAACGTTTTCATACGATTCTCAATCCATCAGGTCAAACAGCAGGAGTTGTGATTCCTCTCAGTAATGTTTAGCTCTTCTCTATCCTGTAGCACTAACCCTGATGAAGTGAATAAGTGTGTTTTGTTGCTGTAGGTGTCTGATCTCGTGAAGCAGTATCGCAGAGACAGCATCACAGTTTGGGCTTCTGAAGAGTCCGAGGTTATGAAGAAATGTAATAAGCAGGTACAGTATGTGTCTGTCCTAAAACACACGTCCAAGCCTTTAAAGCTTATATGTGTCTTATATATATTTGTGTGTGTGAGCAGAACCCGTCCATGCCCTATATGTTCACCACGAGTCGTGGAGTACTGCTTCTATTGCTCTTCTACACCGGGCTTCTTCCCTTTGTTCCTCTGAGAGAGAGTCTGCTGCTCTTCTACCTGCCCAGCGTTATCAACAGGTGCCACGATAACCCACCTCTGCTTTAGTGTGCTGTTAACCATACAAGCTTCTCCAAACATACTAGCAGTCTCATCTTCAGATATGCTTTGCAGTAACACTTTACAGAGAGGGTTAACATGAGTTCACAACATCCGCTAATTTCTACATTTCCTAATACATTACTAAACTAATCTTAACACCTCGTTAACTGTTTTACATCCATTGCATTTCACTAACGCTAATGTGATCCCTCAGGACTTATATTCCAGAAGAAGCCATCCTGAAGAAAAGATTTGTGGTGTCTCTGCTCCAGAAGTAAGTCACGTTCATCTAAAGCTGTTAAATCACTTCTCCGTCCGATGTTTTATCGTGTTTATTGACGCGTTTCAGGCTGACCATGAGGAAGTCGTTGTTTGAACACTTGACCAAGAGAGGCTTGCAGGTGAATATGATGTTCTTCAGCTGTTTAAAAACAGGTCCAGTCTGAAGCAGAAGCATTGGTTTGACCTCAGTTCTCTGTCTCAGGTGCAGCTGTTCGTGTGTAATGAGGAGAGTGATATGGAAGCAGCGTTCACGGTCGGAGCGACAGGCGTTATGACTGATTACCCCACCCTCCTCACTAACTACATCAGAAAACACCCTCCACCTCCTGCTGTCTATTAGCTCCTTCAGCTACCCACCCTACTAACTCTGTACTGCAACCAACTGTTAACTAACTCTCACTAGTACACCGTTAGGTTAGGGTTAGTAGAATACGCTGACATGTAGTTGCAAAGTGACTTGTATTCAGTAGAACATCAGAATAAAGTGTTAACTACCCAACAGTGGTAGTTAGTTCTAGTTAACAGAATGTGTGAAGTGGGATATTGTAATATCATGTTGCAACAGAATTAAAACCATGTAATAACACAAATTAATAATTTGATTCAAAGCACTCATTGTTTACATACATCTTTACATTGTACTTTTATATATTGTTAATAAAACAACACCTGCATGTACTTATATCTGTAATTAATTTCTATAATTACACTGTTGACACTACATATACCCTTTGACTGCTTTAACCTACCCGTACCACTAACCTAACCAAAACTAATCCGTAACTTTACCCATGTACTACATGAATGCTTTAAGTACGCTGTACCTCATCACTCATTATTCTGATATAACACAGTAGTTAAAGACACCTTAAAACAACAAATGTGAATAGAATTTTAGGCACTATTTTTGATAATAAGGTTTATTGTTTATATAACATTTACAGCAGGGACACAAGAACAGCAATTCTGTCATCATTTAATCCTCCTCAAGTCCTTCCAAACCTGTATGAGTTGTTCTGCTGAACACAGAAGCAGATATTCTGAAGAATGAGGTTAATCAATCAGTTCATCTCCACAGTGAAGAGAACAATAGAGTCTAAGTCAATAGGGACCAGAACCTGTTTGCTTGCTATCTTTTGTGTTCAGCAGAAGAAAGGTTAGGACTGGAGGGTGAGTAACGACAGTGGACTCAGATCACCTGCAGCGGGTCTCGGTCTCGCTCAGAGATCACCACGCTGACCGTCTCGTCCAGTTCTGCGGTCAGTCTCTGTCTGAAGACGCTCAGGAAGCCTCTCTCACTGTTGCTGTGATCGCTGAGAATCACACTGGACCCGGAAGAGACCGCATCCAGAACCTCGTGATGAGACATCTCCCCTGACACCAGAGAACAAGATCATCACACACACTCCTGCAGCAGAGAGAGAGTGTGTGTGTGTGTGTGTGTGTGTGTGTGTGCACCAGTGATGAAGAGGTCTGCCTTCACTCCCTGCAGCACAGAAGCTCCGGATCCAGCACACACTGCTACCGTCTTCACTGGAGAGTCTGGATCAACACAAACACACAATCATCACACACACACACACAGCTCAGACAGAAAGCCTTGCATTCGATCTAAAGGTCTGGTACACTACCTAGTGTGTGCTGGTCGCTCAGAGCCAGTCTGAGATGAGACAAACCCAGGTGAGTCTTCATCTTCTGCAGCGCTGTAGAGATGGACACTGGCTGGTCCAGAACACTGAGCCGTCCCTGACCACAGCCCGGCAGAGGAGCCTGGACACACCAGAGAACACACTTCTGTTATCAACCTCACTGAGCGTTGTTTACTAGAGAGAAATATTTAGGATATATGAAATTAAATCACTGGACAATATTCTCCTGCTCATCTGAACTAATCTAAAGTTTAATGAAATTACAGACTCATTTATATTATTATTATTTTGTGGAGTTTTTAGTTTTTAGAGAAAACAAGCATTTTGTGTTACCATGTTTAGGGTTAGGGTTAGGCACTATGTTTGTGCCATTTGTGATGTAGACCTTTATTTCAAAGAAATCTTTGTAACATTATAAATGTCTTCAGTGATGACTTTTCCTGAATGAAGTATTAACTCAGATTAAGTTGAGCATCCTGACAGGTAATACTGATGAGGCGGTGTTGCTGAAGACTGACCGGCTGGACGTGTGTGATGTTGAGGGATCTGCTGGCGTGTGGATCGGTCAGCAGGATCTGGACAGCAGCGGTCAGCTCTGAGCTGGGACAGGTCAGAACCACCTGCTGACCTCCTCCTTCACTCCTGGACATCAGCAGTATCAGAGACCAGCACATTACTGTACATCACTACATCAGACTGACCGCTCACTGACCTGACTGAAGAGCACTGGACACTCTCTCTGCCCTCGATGAGTCTGACCTGCTCCAGAAGACGCTTCAACGCCGCTTCATCCTGACAGAAGAACTCCAGCCGTTGTCTCTGAGGAGCGCTAGAGTGAGCCTGCTTCAGAACCGACACCGCTCCGGAGCCTAAACACACACACACACACACATCAGATACGACACACACACACACACACACACATCAGATACGACACACACACATCAGATACGACACACACACACACACACACACACACACACACACACACATCAGATACTACACACAGAC
>JAUCMR010000066.1:169874-182879 GCA_032357425.1 Enteromius argenteus
TTATACCAATAAACATCAGGATTAATGTTACGTACGGGTATGTTGTACGTTTTCTACCATAAATATATCAAAACCCTATTTTTGATATGCATTGCTAATGAATTCATTTTAAAGGAGATTTTTCCTCAATATTTATATATTTTTTGCACTCTCAGATTCCAGACGAGTATTTCAGACAATTAACCCTTAAAATGGGCAGTTTTCTGCTCTATTACCACATATTTAATGATCAAGCATACTGCAGAGATATACAATTATGATGAAGAAATCAAAAGCCTGATGATCATATTTGAATGTGATTTTTTTATGAGTAATCAAGGAAACCTCAGTTACTTCGGTCCAGTAAATATTTATCTGGCTAATAACAATATTCAGAATCGAATGATTTGACAGCAGACCTGTCGTAGTAACCCTAACCCTTTACAGTCTGAGCTCGGGTCTTTCAGCAAAGTGTTGGTGATTTGAATCGTTCAGAGGCTTTATCAGATGTGAGCGATATTAACACTCAGGACTGGAGAGCGTGTGAAAGTCCTAGTTCCTTTTACTGTTCTCAGGCTTCATCTGCGCTGGCTCTTTCAGGTGAGTCGTTTAGCGTGTGTTCACAGTATGATCTTAACATGAACATGACTCAGAGCACCATGGGAAGGTGTGAATCTGATTTGTGAGTCAGGTGTCTGCTTTTGAGCGCTTGAGCACAATTATTCTCACACAATCATTTCAATTGTGTCTGCTTCAGACGGCGCTCTATTTCAGTTGTTCTTATGTAATGCACTCGGTTGCTTCTGCGTTATACAGCGGTGCTTGACTGTTCGTGAACCCTTCAGAGTTATCTGCATAAATCTGACCTTCGCTGAGACCAGACCTTCTACTGAGCTGTTATAATAGATGCATAAAACCCAATTAAATGCTTAAACATGTTGTGTATTTTAGCTTGAACTGTGTTTTTGGTCTGAACCCAGTCCTGCACATCAGCATGGCTTTAACTATTTCTTCTGCTTCAGCGTGTGGTCATTGTCCTGCACTTCTCATGTTCAGTGTAGACATCGATGAGGTTCCCTTTACTGAAGGCCAGTTACAACACTTCTCATTTAAAACTAGTCTGTCCACAAACCAGTAGTCTTCTGACTCATCTAGATAGTGATCAGCTGGAGATGATCGTGTAGTTTTGGAAGCTTGCATTACAGATTCCATCGAAATCAGGCAAAAAAACCCCAAAACAATAGTGTTTGCATTAACATTTGGCCAATAAATAAACTCTGTGACCAACAAAAGTTAGTATTTCTCATGTTTTGTTCATTATGATAATCTTCACAAACATAATGAGCCGAAGTGGTAAGATAACGTAGGTTGTTAAAGAACGTAAGATCCCACCCTCACTGCAAATCACTCTCCAAAGCCACGCCTCCTTCTGAACACATGACCACACAGCAGGAATCTGATTGGACGAACAGTCTTCCACAGACGTAAATACATCACGTAGTGATTGCTATAGAGACGGGAGCAGACTTTCAACAAACAGCATAAAAGGTTTCTGAACCTAATCACCTGCCCTGCCTTTAAACTTCCAGCAAGTCTTTCGGTCTGTGTTTCAGAGACATTTTGGTCTGAGCGTGTCAGAATAGTTTATGAACACACTTCTGTAAACACTGAGGCTGTGGGAGCGACGAGCGAGTGATGGCTATCTGTTCAGCTGAAGATGTTCTGATTAACCCCTGCAGTGCCGTTTAGACACAGGGAGGCTTTATGGCTGTCAAAAAGCAGTTTGAATATTCGTTGAATTTAAAATAAAAATCCACATTCAAATGCAAAAGCGATGCACGAGACGTGATGACGATGTAGGTGTCGTTGTATTTTTTTGTTTTTGTTAGCCTGCTCAGCTGAAAGCACTGGATGCAGTGCTGCTACATCGTTCATTCAATATTGCTGAAAAACAGAACATTTAATGTGGAGATGCTGTTTGAAGGATTTTCTATAGGGACAAATATCACCATTGTTCAACTTTTAAAAATCACCATGAAAACAGCCTTGAGTGAGTAAATAAGGATCTTCAAGGTTCTGGATCTTTTATTTAGACAGGCCTGCTGAACTTTGCTGCAAATTGATCTCATTCGTTTAAATACCTGACTTCATATACATCTTTCAGTTAAAGGGTAATCGTACCTGTTTGCGTACTTTTCACAGCAAATTTCATCAATAAATGCAAAGTAGTAAAAAAAACTCTGTCAGCTGGTACATTAAAGGTTAAATTAACATACACCCCAAGCTATTATATTCAACTGCAGTTTATTTTTAGGGTTAATAATCAACACTGTTTACATACATTTATCTTTTGAGTTTCTGTGCATTTAATGGCTTTTCTATGATAAATGCGTCTTTATTTGAATACTGTTTATTGTGTTTCATACATCAACAGAAAACACAATAGACTGAAAGAATTTAAGAACTGATCAATCTCTAAAATATCCTTTAACAATATGAAGAATGATTGATATCCCAGCCCTGCTAGTCACCGGAGCTGGATGAAGCCTCAGTGTATGTCTGATACAGAGCGTTCTTACTGGCTTCTAGATGTGCTTGTTTTTGATCAGATGCCTGTTCTGCTGCAGATTTGCCTACTTTGGATGTGGATGAATGTCAAGTCACCATTATTTAATAGAATGTTTCTATTATTGGTTGTTGGAATTAATTGTTAATGATCTTTTGAAGAAACATAGGACTGGCCTTATTTTTTTTTTTTAATCAGCTCACAGGAAGTGTTTGGCTGTTTCCTAAATTTGTGGGTTCGTTCAATATGTGTTCCTGGAGCACAGAAGCAGTCATAAGCAGCACAGGTATATTTAGATGTACAACAATACATCTTCTTTTTTTTTCTTCTTCTTTTTTTTTTGCACCCTCAGATTCCAGATTTTCTAATAGTTGTATCTCAGACAGATATTGTCCTCTCCTAACAAACCAGACATCAGTGGAGAGATGATTTATTCAGCTGTATAAATTCAGATTTTAAAAAAATGACCCTTATGACTGGTTTTGTGATCCAGGGTCACATATTTATAGCAGTGTTCACTCAATTTCTGTTTGCTTAGATGTTCATGTGTAAACTCCCTGTCGTGTGTGTGTGTGTGTGAAGGCACTGGCCATGCCGTCGAGTGCGCGGGCTGGGAGTCTCAAGGACCCAGAGGTGGCGGAGCTCTTCTACAAGGAGGATCCTGAGAAGCTCTTCACAGACCTGCGGGAGATCGGCCATGGCAGCTTCGGAGCCGTCTACTTCGTGAGTGTCCACGAGTCGCTCAGAGTGTCAGCACTGCTCAGTGAGCTTAAATGAAGCGACTCACGTGTGTTTGCACGCTTCTTACAGGCCCATGATATCCGCACCAATGAGGTGGTGGCCATCAAGAAGATGTCCTACAGTGGCAAGCAGTCTAATGAGGTGACCACACACACACACTAACACAGTGTTCCTACAGCTGTAGTTAAACAGAGCAGTGTGACTCTGCTAGAATCGCTCTGCAAGAACATCTTGAACATCTTGCAGGTGGCTTTATGTAAGAGCGAGATGATGGCTCCGTTCCAAACCTGTTGAGCTGCCTACCTTTTTTTTTTATAGGTATCAAAGGCAGACTTCTGACACCAAGGACATTTGAAAATGTTGGCAGAATATTAGACTGCTTTAGGTTTGGATGCAAACGCATTTCAAAGTAAACCCTGTTTGAGTGAACACAAGAAATTGCAATTTTTCTAGTTGATTGATTAAGAATGATTAAGTGGTTTGTTGTGCTTGTTTGTAGGGCTACATAATTTAGCCCAAAACAAGAAATATCAACAAAATAGATCAGTCTGGTAATAGATTTAGTAAATGTTTATAAAATAAAAAATGTTGTGTTGTAAACTTGGCTACATGTTAGCATAGAGCTCTGTCGAGTTCTTGAAGTAAAAAATCCCATTTATTTTCTCTATACAGGACTTAGTTTTCAGTTCTAGCTTAAAGTGCCCCTATCATGCCGTTTTAAGCCTCCTAATGTTTCGAGAGTCTCCTGCAGTAGGTTTACATGCGTGTGAAGTGAAAAAATATTTTTGTTTTCTTAAAATGTTTAATATCACCTCATTTTCCAACGATTCGTTCGAAGCAGTTCTAGATTCAGTCCCTCTAAACCCCTCCCTTCTGTCAGCCTGCTCTGCTCTCACTGGTCAGGTGTCCCGGTCTGTTGTTATTGGTCTACGGTGTACAACACCTGTCAATTATGTGTTTGTGGGCGGAGTCAAGGTGTATAGAATCAATTCTTTATTTTGGAAGACGATAATTCATCATGCACTTTTCGTTTACATCCACACACAGCTACATTACACACTGCATGAGAGGCAATACTGGAAATGGCAGAACAGGGGCACTTTAATCATGGTTAACAATGGAATTTACCCATGGAAAACTTACCCATGATTCTGCAGAAAAATCTCCACCAATCATTGAATCAAAACAAGCAGATCACACCAGAAGAGCTCTGTAGCTCCGCCAGCTCACACAGATCCCTGCCAATGAGTCAGTCTTCCTACACACCACTATATATATATATATATGTATGTTAATTTTGCAAAAACAGATAACTGTTTTATAAAATTTATAGGTTTTTTTTTGTTAGTTAGCTGTACTTTTTAGTTATTTTTTTAACCTAATCAAAATAACCTGAAAAAAAACATGATTTTTAAAAATTGTTAGAGTTTTGTTTTTGCAAAGCAAATGAACTCTTCACGCACACACACACACACACACACAAATTATATATATTATGGTTCTATGCAAAGTTTCTCTAAATTATACAACTTCTTGTTCATATTTCATCAAGTTCTTTGTTGGAATATAATAACTTACACACTTGCTGTCATAACTTGTTTCTAAAGATTTATTTATTTAAATGTTTGTTAAATATTAAAGAAACCAATAAAATAAAATGTAAGGATATAGTCTAATATTTTTGCACAACGCTCTTCTCGAGTCTTAATTTGTCTAGTAAATAACGAGCTGTAGGCGCTGATGACTTGCCTGTGGTAAATGAAATGCTGCGTGATGTTTTGTTTACAAGCGTTTTTATTGATGCATCTTTCTGCAATTAAAGCACTTAATTGAGTGATTAGATGAGATGTTCATTCATGTATGTTCTGTGTTAAGATTAGTAATAAAGATGAAGGGATGATCTTAGGGTTTATACAGCAGTCTGTCTCACCACATCAAACAGCACCAAAATTGTCAGAATTATTTGAAGAAATGGAGTGATTTGTTCTGTACACATCTGAATTTGTGTGCTGTTACACCCCTAGTAAATACACAGCCAACAGAAAATTAATAGTTTTATATTTCTATATCATGTTTAATGGGGTTGTAGTTCTTTCCCTCAGTAATTCTGGGTGAAGTGCTTAGTCTTATACTTTTGTCCAATTTTAGATCAGTTTTTGCTTTCAAATCACAGTTTGTAATGTTGTTACTCTCCTGTTTTTGGTTCACGGCTTATAACTCTTAAACAAAGACTTTTCTGGAAAAACCCTTCCAGAAACCGATGAAAAAGAGCCCTCTGTTCTGAGTGGAGTCATTGCTGGTATAGTGTTTATAGTTAGGAAGCTGTCAGTGTAGGCATATGTGAGTTCATAGAGTGGCGTTTCTTGTGTTTTCCAGCATGTTTTAAGTTCTGTTGTTCACGAGCCCCAGCATTGTGTTCAAATTATGCAAATCATGCAGCATCTCTCTGGCTGAAATAGACGGTGGTGCCATTTAAACGCTGGAAACGACTCCCTTCGCTGTGCAGCAGAACACTGGAGCAGCTCACGCCTCATTTACAATCTCTCCTCAACACGTCTGATAGGAACACACTTCAGCTTGTGTTTCCCACACTCACATAGACCAGAAACGAAGGGGTGATGCTCAGTAGAGCCTTGATTGTTCCATTGTTCTGCAGAAATGGCAGGATATCGTCAAAGAGGTGAAGTTCCTGCAGAAGCTGCGTCACCCGAACACGGTGGAGTACAGAGGCTGTTACCTGCGAGAACACACAGCATGGGTGAGTGCTTCAGTGTGTGGGAGGCAGAGCCGCTAACGCTGCTTACATTTACTACAATAGCCCAACGCAGCACTTGTCACTCGCTAACAGCAATTATACCTTCTCTCTCTTTCTCTCTCTCTCCGCCTGCCTCTGTGTGCCGCTCCTGCAGCTGGTGATGGAGTACTGTTTGGGCTCGGCCTCGGATCTGCTGGAAGGTGAGTGAGCGGTTACTGGATGCTCGTGGATGTCCAGAGCTGCTCGGTACATGCAGAAGTGTAAAACGATGCAGATGTTTGCAGAAACAGAAAACAGGATCCCGTTGTTCTCTTCCTCTTTCCCTCAGTGCACAAGAAACCTTTACAGGAAGTGGAGATTGCAGCAATTACCCATGGTGCATTGCAGGGCTTGGTGTACCTCCACTCGCACAACATGATTCACAGGTACAGAGACGCTCAAAGAAAGCATGGTGCGAAATAGGTGTGAGATGCATATTGTGTTCAGTTTAATTGTGGCTTCAACAGTGTGGAGGCTGTATATATAAATACAAACACATGAATACACATATTTATTTCTGTATATACACTATATATTCATACAATTTATATTTACTGTATAAACATATATTATTTAAATGTATACATGCATGTGTGTGTTTATATATACATAAATAAATACAGCACACATACATTCATTATGTAAACTATTAGTTGTTTGACAGCACTATGCAGTTCACATTTTAGACAAACTATTGTTTTTTTTGTTTACTCATTGGCAAACTAAACAGTTCCAGATCATGTCAGAGCAAGAGAGCTGCATAAAACACAGATGTTTTGTTATGAATGAAACTGTCTTTATGAACAAATCAGTGATTCAATTAGTTATTTATGCACTTTGAATTACAGTGTTGCCGTACATCCAAATGCTTCTTTAAATGCAGCTTCTGTGCCACTTCAGTGTAAACATTAATTGTATTATTTCATATTACTGTTATGTCTTATGATTGTTATTATTCATTGTTAATTTATTCATTTGAAATAAAAGATGATTCATCAATCATGAAAGGTTATAAAGCATTGCTCATATAATGGCACAGATGCCCCTGGAAATCAGTTTTAGGTGGCAGATGTTGTCCGTTAACGAAAAAGTTGCTGTGAACTAACCAGTGCCATATAACCAGAAATATTAATATGAAATATATAGTGGAGTCAGCGGTCAATAACAGTCAGTGTCTCTGCTGTCGGTCACCTCCGGTGATAAACGAGGTGTTTCTTCCTCTGTAGGGATGTGAAAGCAGGGAACATCTTACTGACGGAGCCTGGCCAGGTCAAGCTGGGAGACTTCGGCTCTGCCTCCATCGTGGCTCCTGCCAACTCTTTTGTGGGCACACCTTACTGGTACAAGACACTTCCCAGTCCTTACTACAGCAGAAATATACTCTGAGCGGTTTACTCAAACATTAGATGATGTAATGAGGGCAGGTATGAGTGAGCTGTGCTGTGTTTCAGGATGGCTCCAGAGGTCATCCTCGCCATGGATGAAGGCCAGTATGACGGGAAGGTAGATGTGTGGTCACTCGGCATCACCTGCATAGAGCTTGGTAAGGTGTCTCCAATAAGATGAAAAAATCATATGTATGTATGTGTATATGTGTCCACAAAAAAAGTTTATTCTCAAACATTTATTCTGTCATTTTACAAAGCATTCTGAGTAACACAAGAATCATCAGCCTACAGTAGAGGAACTGTTACCTACGCTTTTAACAGAAATACCACAACATAAACAACTAGACTAATATAACTTTGAAATATTGAAGTGTTAAAGACAGGTAAACTGTGATAGCTGCCTGTTATTAGTAATAGCATAAACACAACCGAACCTAATTTTAGGTACGGTAACTGTAATTAAAAGATTAAAAAGGACTACATAGTTATCTTTTAGTAAATAAAATAAATTATTAAAGAGATTGAGTCAAGGTCAGTGAATGGTTTTCGTTTGAGCTTTGACATTTGTTGTTTAAGTTCTTGAACACTGAACGCATGGAGGTCTAAAATATATGTGTCCACAACGTTCTTAGAAATTTGGAGCCGTTTCCAAAATAGACCCAGTTTTCGAGACCCAACCCTAGTCCAGAACCCTTTGGAAGAGAACTCTGTGTACCTTGTTTCAGAGTCTGAAGGCTTGCTGTTGATCACCACAGACAATAATGTTCAGTTATTGTTAACAGTCTTGTGTTTACAGTGGAAGCCTTGCAGCTAACACTTTCTTTTCCTCTGTTATAGCGGAGAGAAAGCCTCCCTTGTTTAACATGAATGCTATGAGTGCCTTATACCACATCGCCCAGAACGAGAGCCCGGTCCTGCAGTCCAATCACTGGTACTGTACACCGTATTAGAACCACGTTTAACACTGTAGATTAGAGACGGCAGAACACTCACTTCATTTCCTGTCCTCTCAGGTCGGATTATTTCCGTAACTTCGTAGACTCTTGTCTGCAGAAGATCGCCCAGGACAGACCTACCTCTGATGTGCTGCTTAAAGTAAGTGTGTTTTTAAGACTGTTTTGTAAGACGTGATGCGTTCCAGACAGTGAGATGCACTTCTGTGTTCCTCCAGCATCACTTCCTGTGCCGCGAGCGTCCGGTGACTGTGGTGATGGATCTGATTGCTCGCACTAAAGACGCCGTGAGGGAGCTGGATAACCTACAGTACCGGAAGATGAAGAAGATCCTCTTCCAGGAAACACACAATGGCCCGGCCACCGAGGGCACCGAGGAGGAAGAGGTGACCTTTCAACTTGTCTTGCTGTCAAATCAAGAAATTCTCAGGGTCAGTTTGTTTAGAACGGTTATATTTGTGAGTATCAGATGTGCTGGTCAGGACAGTACGTGAGTCTGCTGTCCTCTCACGTGATAGTTTCATGGAACCAGAGAAGAATATAGTCTCACAAAACATGATTTAGGGTTAGGTTTCTTTTCAGACATCCATCAGCTCGTGTTTCAGATGTTTAGAGTCTGTGTTCTTTTGCACAGTTTTGACCTCGAGTGATTTGTTTGTGACATCAGGGCAGATTGATGCATTGATTTCCAGTAGCTTGTCTTAAAGTCAATATGACCTTATTTGCTTTCAGGGCCTGCTATTGTGAAGAGCTTTGTGTTTGTAGTGGTTACAGCTAGCAGGGATTCAGCTGATACTGCTGGACATGTTCGTATCAGTCGACTACAGTGGAATTTTTGTCTCTTTTGTAGTGGGTTTTTTTTTTTCGGATTTAATATCAAGTTCTGTAAAACATTTTTTTCTTTTTCCTGCGTATTTTTCAGTCTTTACCCTTGAACCTTTATGAGACCACAATTCTGGCAGTCGATGGATAAAACTGTTCTGCTTATATACTATGTGTGTCTTACATGTGTTATGAACACGCTAGAGTTAAGAATCCTGACAATTTCATTACAGTTTGACACACCGGTGCATCTAATTCTTTAATAATTAATCATGCACATGCTTAATTTTCCTTTCAGATTTTTATTTTTACTAGCTGTGACAACCATAAGCAGTTTATTATTGTATATTTGTTCTTTTTTCCAGTAAAGTTTAATCATTACAGATCCAGTGTAATGATGGACATGTTTTCTTTCCCACCTGTTTATGGTGCAGATTTTTACTGTTGATGAATATCATGATGTCAGAAAAGATCGGTCTGGTTACGTCTATGAGGCAGACATCATTTCCAGCTGCCCAGAGCAGCGGTGTTTGTGTTTAACACGCTCTGGTGTGTGTAGGATGTGGAGCAGTACATGCTGAGGACGGGCACGGTGAACAGCATGGAGAGCTCCCACTCGCTTCCGTCCATGTCCATCAGCGCCAGCTCCCAGAGCTCCTCGGTCAACAGCCTGGCGGACGGCTCGGACGACAGCGGAGAGATGGCCATGATGCAGGAGGGCGAGCACACGGTGACCTCCAACAGCTCAGTGCTGCACAAACCTCTGGTAGGGCTCAAACACTTACGTTTAGTTTTACGTCATGTTGTTGAACAGTCTTTTATGCTCAAGACTCAAAAATACAACACATTTTCAGCATCTTTAGTCCAGGCTCCAGTGTCACCTGATCCTTCAGAAAGCATTCTAATACGCTCAGTTATTAACTCTTTCCACACCAGTGTTTTTTGAATATTTTTTTATGAATATTTGAACTTGCAATAAACCGAAACAAGAGCCCCGATTTTTAAAACGACCGCAAAAGAAAAAAGTGTCAGCACATTGAATGTGGGTAAGTTTTATTAAAAAGCAAGATTGAAAAAGCTGAGAGAACCTAGTTTATTTCAGAGGCCCTGAGCAATGATCAAAGCACAGATGGAGTCGATGGCTTCCATCAACACATCCAGAGCTTGCACACTCCTACACCTCTTCCTCCATCAACATTTCATTCAGTAACAGTGTTGATTTATATAACGATTGAAGATCATATAAATGATTAATGTTGATCGTCTTATTTTACATACAGATCTGTTTAGATATGTGATCACTTTATGCTGCTTCTTTCAGGGCTTAAAGTATTGCGGCACCGTGCCGGATCTCCGGCGTGCGGCCGTGAGGGAAAAAAAAATAATATTTTAGAGCCTGCGCATGCGGTTTAATATTTTCGAGCCAGTTTATTTCACCTACCAATCATATGAGAGGAACGCAGCTTTAACTAACGTTACAAGCCTATCAGAAGCAGAGAAGGGCGGGTCCTTGCAACACGGTATGATTGACACCCATACGTCAATGTCACGTTAGCGTTGTCGGAGAAAAAAAAATGGAGCGTAAGTTTATGAAGCCTGGGGATGATGTCCTAGCAATAGATAAAGGACTCAAAAATAAATGGCGCTGGGCGTGGATTGAAGAAAGTAGAGATGGCGAGCCTTTTGGCAGTTGGTGCAAGAAACTGAGAGAGCCCGGGGCTTGTTTCTGCATGATTTGCTCGAGGAAGCTACTGTATGCCAGCAGCGGTAAGAAAGTGCTTGCTCGTCGTGATTTAGACTCCGGTCATAGAGCCGCTGCCCGTGCACTCAAACTTACCACGACGTTACCGGGAGCAACTGTTACAGCTGACACACCGTTGTCTATGGCTGACCGTGTCTGCGATTCAAAAATACGTTTGTGCACGTTTATAGCAGGACATGATGGAATTGCATTACAGTTCAAAAAATGTTTGTCTGAGAAGCTAAAAAGATGCATGTTCTCACTCAATGTTGATGAAGCAACAACCTTGAATATAGATAAAATACTCAATGTGCTTGTTCGCTTTTTTGATAATGAAAGCATCAGAGTAATAACACAACATCTGGCAAGCTGAAAAGTCAACATTGCAAATGCCCCAAACCTTATGCTGGAACTTAAAGATGTCATGCAGACTTATGGCCTTGAGTGTCCAACTGTGCAGTCATGAGAGGAAAAAAGTCTGGCCTTGAAACTCAAGCAAGTAAGGAGAACCCATACCTCCTTGACGTATCTGGAGACACCGTGCACATGGTTTCCAATGCTGCCAAGGCCCTCATGAGTCCGTTCGTTCTAATCTTCAGTTTAGCAGTTCAGTTCTTTAGCACTTTGAGCACTTGCTATTTAAGCACTTTAAGCACTTGCTATTGTTTAGCAGTTTTTTTAAGCAGTTTAAGCTCTTGTTACTTTATTTTTGTTATTATTGTCAATATTTGAAGTGAGTCCTTCAAATAAAAAAGTCCCCCCAAAAAAAAGTTCAAGCTCAGGATTTTTTTTTTACTTTAACCCCTGTTCTTTGCCGTGTTTTGATCCGGATGTTCAGTACTCCTTCAGAAGATGTGCTCCTCCTACTGTATAACAGAGAAAATGTGGAAAGTGGGAAATTCTGTCAGTGGCAGAGGAGTTTAAAATAGATGATCAAATTATGATCTAATTAAATGGATTAGATTATGATAATTTTTCCCAGATTTCCCAAGTTCAAAAGATCAGCATTTAATTGATTTTTTTTTTTTTCTGACTGTTTTCAGCATTGATTAATAATAACAGTAAATCAGTATATTATTCTGATTTCTGAAGGATCATGTGACAGTGAAGACTGGAGTAATGATTCAGCTGCACATCACAGAAATAAATTACACTTTAACACATATTCACATACTATAATAATATTTCACATCTTTGCTAATTTTGTGTTTTTGATCAAGTAACATGAAAAACTCCTCATTTTTCCAAATCTAAATGCTCATATGTCCCTCATAGAACCACGATAACATCTACGACGACCCTTACCAGCCGGAGGTGGACGTCCAGCAGCAGGGGCCCTCCGGGGGCCGCCGGCGCAGGGGACGAGACCACTTCGCCACCATCCGCACGGCCTCGCTGGTGACCCGACAGATCCAGGAGCACGAGCAGGGCTCAGCGCTCAGAGACCAGATGTCCAGGTACAAGCGCATGAGGAGGCAGCACCAGAAGCAGCTGATGGCTCTGGAGAACAAGCTGAAGGCTGAGATGGACGAGCACCAGCTGAGACTGGACAAAGAGCTCGAGACACAGAGGAACAACTTCAGCAGTGAAGCTGACAAACTCAGCAAGAAGCACCAGGCCATCCTGGAGAAGGAGGTGAGGAAGGAGACCATGCCCAGAGCGATAGAGGGATGGATGGGTGGGTGGGTGGAGTCAGACTATAGATGGATAGGTGGGTGGGTGATTGTAGACAGATTATAGATGAATAGAGTCAGATTTCTCTCCTCCTTTCTGTCCTTCACTTCTCCTCCTCTTCTGCTCTGTCGTTCTCCTCCTCTCCGCCCTGTTTTTCTCCTCCTCCTGCTCTTCTTGTCTGTCCTTCCCTCCTCCTCCTCTTCTGCTCTGTCGTTCTCCTCCTCCTCTTCTTCTTTGTCCTTCACTCCTCCTCCTCTCTGCTCTGTCCTTCACTCCTCCTCCTCCTCCTCCTCCTCTTCTGCTCTGTCATTCTCCTCCTCTCCGCCCTGTTTTTCTCCTCCTCCTCT
>JAUCMR010000066.1:182979-194685 GCA_032357425.1 Enteromius argenteus
CTTCTTCTTTGTCCTTCACTCCTCCTCCTCTCTGCTCTGTCCTTCACTCCTCCTCCTCTTCTGCTCTGTCCTTCACTCCTCCTCCTCTTCTGCTCTGTCCTTCACTCCTCCTCCTGTCTGCTCTGTCCTTCACTTCTCCTCCTCCAACTCCTCCTCTTCTGCTCTGTCATTCTCCTCCTCTCCGCCCTGTTTTTCTCCTCCTCCTCTCTGCTCTGTCCTTCACTTCCTCCTCTTCTGCTCTGTCCTTCACTCCTCCTCCTCCTCTGCTCTGTCGTTCTCCTCCTCCTCCTCTCTGCTCTGTCCTTCACTCCTCCTCCTCTTCTGCTCTGTCCTTCACTCCTCCTCCTCCTCTGCTCTGTCGTTCTCCTCCTCCTCCTCCTCTTCTTCTTTGTCCTTCACTCCTCCTCCTCTCTGCTCTGTCCTTCACTCCTCCTCCTCTTCTGCTCTGTCCTTCACTTCCTCCTCTTCTGCTCTGTCCTTCACTCCTCCTCCTCCTCTGCTCTGTCGTTCTCCTCTTCCTCCTCTGCTCTGTCGTTCTCCTCCTCCTCCTCCTCTTCTTCTTTGTCCTTCACTACTCCTCCTCTCTGCTCTGTCCTTCACTTCTCCTCCTCCTCCTCCTCTTCTGCTCTGTCATTCTCCTCCTCTCCGCCCTGTTTTTCTCCTCCTCCTCTCTGCTCTGTCCTTCACTCCTCCACCTCTTCTTCTTTGTCCTTCACTCCTCCTCCTCTTCTGCTTTGTCCTTCACTCCTCCACCTCTTCTTCTTTGTCCTTCACTCCTCCTCCTCTTCTGCTCTGTCCTTCACTCCTGTCTCAGGCTAAGGCCGCTCTCACGGAGGAGAAGAAGTTCCAGCAGCACATCTTGGGTCAGCAAAAGAAGGAGCTCAGCAGTCTGCTGGAGTCTCAGAAGAGACAGTATAGACAGCGCAAGGAGCAGCTCAAAGAGGTACGGAGGAGAGTGACTGATCGTCTGTTTGTCTGTCAGAGGAGCTGACGAGTGTTGTTCTGTGAGCAGGAGCTGAGCGAGAACCAGTCCACGCCGAAGCGGGAGAAGCAGGAGTGGCTGGTGCAGCAGAAGGAGTGTCTGCAGCAGCTGCAGGCGGAGGAGGAGGCGGGGTTACTGCGCAGACAGAGGCAGTACTATGAGCTGCAGGGACGCCAGTACAAGAGGAAGATGCTGCTGTCTCGACACAACCTGGAGCAAGACCTGCTGAGAGAGGTGCTCAGAGCTTGATTCCTTCAGAAAACTGCTCTGCTGTGATACACAACAGACGGCTGATTCAGTCACATGCAGTGTTCCCACAGGAGTTTGTGGAATTATTTTATGTTTATTTTTTTATAATTGCATTTTCAGAGCAAAATTAAGAGCACTTTATGATTTGACGTGCACACAAAGCCGTATCACAGTTTAGTTTTTTTCATGTTTTAAATCAAACAAAACTAATATTAGAGATCTTTAATGTTGATGAGAGAAGTGGAACATATTTTTGGTTAATTATTGCAATCTAGGTAATTAATAGGAAATGCAGGTGTTGAATGAATGACTTCCACACCGCCAACACTTTTCATGAATAACACCGTTCTGATGAAAACCACTAGTTATATGGCTGATGTGTTTCTAAGCCCACGCCTGTGTTTGTCCCGCTGCAGGACCTGAACAAGAAGCAGACCCTGAAGGACCTGGAGTGTGCCATGCTGCTGCGGCATCACGAGTCCACCCAGGAGCTGGAGTTCAGACAGCTGGGTCTGGTGCAGCACACTCGGGCCGATCTGATCCGCACACAGCACCAGACCGAGCTCACTAACCAGATGGAGTACAACAAGAGACGCGAGCAAGAGCTGCGGCAAAAACACGCTGTCGAGGTCCGCCAGCAGCCCAAGAGCCTGAGAGTGAGTGCCTGCCAGAGGGAGGGGGAGGAGCCTGTCACAGAGGGGGAGGGGGCTGACATGGAGGGGGAGGGGACTGTTAGAGAAGGGGAGGTGCTTGAAACAGAATGGGTGGGGCCTGAGGAACAGTTGAGTAGAGATGGAGAAAAGATAGACGGGGATGAGATGCAGCTTGAGGAGACAGAAACAGAAGAGACTTGTACTGAGCAGAGTGAAGCAGTAGAGCGAGAAGGAGAATGTGTGCAGGAGCAGTTAGATGAAGCTCAGCAGGTGGATCCCAGACAAGTAGAAGGCGGTCCCTGGGACGCCGGCAGCGAATCGGAGGGTGAGGAAGAGGACAGGGGTGTGGCTGACGGGTGTCCGTCAGAGCTGATGCCTGCCCCTTCCTTTGAGCGCCGCCCCCTGGAGCGTGATGCAGACGAGCTCTCAGAGTTCTACTTCCCAGATACTCTGGAGGAGCTGGAGCCTCCTCCGGTCTACACGCCTCCCTCCTCTTCCTCGTCTCAGCCGTCTCTTCCCTCGCTCTTCTCTCACGCCATCTGCCTGGTTCTGTCTCTGTCCGCCGCTGTGCAGCCATCCCTCCTCACCCTCCTCTTCCTCTCCGTCTTCCTGCTGTCCCTGCGCCGCTCTCCTCCGCTGCCTTCGCTCTCCTCTCTGCTTCTCTCAGCCGAGCTGTTCTTCCTGGCGCTCTTCTTCTCTTACCTGTTCCTGCGCTCCTGCTGCTCGCTCTCCTTCTCCACCTTCCTGTCGCTGGCCTGCTGGGGCTCCGGACTCTTCAGTCTGGGCTTGTCTCTGAGCTTGGGGCTCTACTACGTCCCGGTGGCCCTGATCTCGGCCTCTTTCCTCAGCTCGCCCTCGCTCTTCCTCACCCTGTATCTGGCGGTGGTTCTGGTTCTGCGCCCGGCCAGGGTCTTCCTCCAGAGTGCCCCGCGCAAGCTCAACCGCCTCTGGATGCGAGTTCTGTTCCGTCTGCCCAGGCCAGTGTTTGCCGTGTGCCAGTCGCTCCTGGGCGGTCTGACCGAGCGAAGCCTCTATGACATGTTCCCTAAAGCCGGACGCAACTGGGCCGGGCGACAGTCCAGAATCCCTGTGCCTCTGAGGAGCCTCGGAGCCGAGTATCAGGCCAAAAGCAGGTCCTCGGTGTTGTTTGCGCGGTGCGTTCTCTTGGGCCGCCGGTTCATTCGCCGGCCGCTGGGCACTCTGACAGACCTGGCTAACTCCGTGGTGCTGCGTCTGGCCAAGCGTCTGCTGAAGGAGCTGCCTCCGAGTCAGCTGAGACGGCTCCGGGCCCTCGGGATCCTGCGCAGGGAGAGAGCCAGCAAGCTCCCGGTGCTCCTGCCCCGAGCCGCCCGGGAGCAGAGGAAGAGGAGGATGAGGAGGAGGCGAGAGAGAGAGAGCATGTTCAGGGAGGAGGGCAGGTGGGAGAGTGTGCTGAGGAGAACTCCATCAGGGAGGAGTCTGAGAGGAAAGATGGTGCCCTGGAGATAGAGTTATAACAGACAGGGTTCACATGTACCTTATCACTTACTCACTCTAACAAGACTTTGGTCGGTCTTTGGAACGCAAATTAAGATATTTTTCATACACCCTGAGACATTTTGTCCTCTCTGTCTAAAGTAAACAACAAAAACTTCCAAA
Organism: Enteromius argenteus; assembly: GCA_032357425.1. Taxonomy (NCBI): domain Eukaryota; kingdom Metazoa; phylum Chordata; class Actinopteri; order Cypriniformes; family Cyprinidae; genus Enteromius; species Enteromius argenteus. The sequence goes on from JAUCMR010000066.1 coordinate 186,502, forward strand.
AAGGCTAAACAAATCACAATGAATCGCCTCCAAAATAAGTTTTTGTTTACATAATATATGCATGTGTACGGTGTATATTTATTATGTGTGTATATATAAATACAAACACATCCATGTGTATGTTTGTTTATATATTAAATATATTTCTATATAATATAAAATGTTGGAATCTGAATATATAAATGTATAAACGTAAATATTTTTTAAAAATATACACCGTATGTGTCTCTTTATATAAAGCTGATAAATATACACACACACATTATGTGACCAAAAACCTTTATTTTGAAGGTGATTAATCATTTAACAGCACTAATATGAATCAATTTTAACAGATTGAATATAGTTTTGCATTCACACACAAACATTGAGTTTGTCCATCATTATTCCGTCTTATAAAAGCAATCAGCTCAATCATTTGATGTCTTAATAAAGGTTTTCGATCTTCTAAGTAGTCTTGGTTACCTGGACTTTCAGTGGAGGGACGGAAATCTTTCAGTTTTCATTTAAATGTCAAATTGTGTTTAAAAATGGACCAAAGTCTTATTGGTTTGAGTAAATAATGACAGAATGATCTTTTTTAGGTGAAGCGTTTCTTTCAGATTAATGCAGCGTTGATGTGGGCTCGTTCGCTCTGTCGCCGTGAACGGAAAGCTTCAGTCGATTTATTGTGCTTTTTGTAAAAGTTTTTTTTTATTTTATTCTCAAATAGCAAGAGCTATATGTGTTATGGTGATGATTGAAGCCACGTCTGTGCAATCTTGATTTAGTTTTTATTTTATGTTATTTTGAAGGGGGTCTTCATTTCAACAATGACATTATATTGTGAAACCAAAACCTTTCAATGAAGCCATGCATGCTAAATGCTGAATTAATCGACTGAAAGTGGATTATAACACAGTGCTTTACACTATGGATCTCCCAAACACACAACACTACAAGCCGACTCTTCAGAAGTGCATTAGACGAAGCGCCAAAGCTTTTTCCTACGTTTGAATTGAAATAGAAACAGAAACTAGGCTGCATCTTGTTGCACAATCAGTGTTTGATATGATTTCAGAAGCAGAGTCCTCTCACTGGATGATTTAGAGGCAGGACCTCAGAAACCACAATCAAATACTTAGAGAAAGAAAATCTGTCCTTGCCAAAGCAAAGCGCAGCGGTTCTATATCATACGCTAGGGTTACTGAAGGATTAGTTCCAGGTGCTCTGGGCCTTTCCATCATCGCGAGCTGTTTAAGCAGTTCTGACACTTCAGCAGTGAACTGCTTTATTATTGTTGTTGAATTAAATCTCAATCTCATGAGCTGAGGTGAAATCTGGTTATTCAGAGCCGGATCAGTGTAAGAGCAGATGTGTTTGTAGACAGCTGGATTTACTGATTTTAGAAGAAAGAGGTGTTATTGCACTAGAGGCAATGATCTGATCATATTTACCATGTAAACAAGTGTTCTGATCATATCCTTATGAAGAGAGGTCTAGCCTAGTTAGCCCTAGTTTTCAATGTTTGCATGGCACTGTTGGTTCATATTTATTAGTACTCTTACTGCATATTAAAGGACATTATGACAATCATTTTAATGTAAAGTTGGAGAAAATATATGCAAATTATAGCAACCAAAGAGTGTGATGTAAGAGGATGATGAAGAATAGCTTGCACTGCACACAAATCATCTTTATTTGAAATGCTTGGTAGAAATCTTAAGATTATCAAAAGGACCATTTGTCACGAGTGATGATGACATGCTGTCTATTTGAAGAAAATGAGTTTCTTGGAAAAAAAGGAAGCGTTTCAGTTTTAGCCATATTTGTTCCAGTTGTTTTTTGTTTGTATTAATGTTTACATATGCTGTGCTCCCTTTGTGTTTGTTTTTAACCAAATCACAAGTTTGTCTTAATTATTATTTGAGTAATTTTGCGTTGCACCGTCTGTTTCAAGGCCGCTGTGTGCGTTTCATCCTGGTTTTATGTTTGTGCATGAATGGATGTTTACTTTAAAACAAAGATTTCTGTTGTTTCTGAAATAAATTTTCTTTATTATAATCATTGTCCTTTGGTTCATTTCATATTTTGTTAGATTTCTTCATCTCAGTTTTGTGTTTTCATTCATATGGTCCTGCTGCTGCTTTAATTTCTTTATTTTTTTTCATTTCAAGCATGTTTATTATGAAATCTTATGATGTCCAGTCATCAGTAGCTCAGGTAGATTTGCAGCAATAACCAACAATACACAGCATGGGTCAAAATGAATACCTTTTCTGGTAACTTTATAATAACTGCACACTATGAATCATTAGGTCAGCATTAGTACATTGTCAGCTGATCCTTTGTAAAGCATTGTCCCAATGTTAATATTCATAAGCAGTTACTATATACAGCTATAAATGCTTTGTTCTTGATTTATAATCTCAAAGGAGATTTAAAAGGCTCCGTATCTTCCTGACAGAAAAACACTGATACATGCAAAATGTTAAACTCTACATCTGCACACTTGATTTCTTGAATTTTATTTTCATTATTTTCTTTTTTTTTTTTTTATCAAGTGTACAGTTGTAAAGTTTCATTTTTTGCATCTCTGTGTTTAACTTTTCTATTTGGAAGATAAATTAGCCTTTAAATGAAAAAAAAAAAAATTAAATAAAGGTATGTATAGTCCTAGTTGCTAAGAACTTCGTTTGGACAACTTTAAAGGTGATTTTCTCAGTTTTCAGATGTTATTTACACACTTCTGAATTATTAGTTTAAGTTTAAATTCTGGTCATTTTTAATTTTTTGTTTTCCAAGAACACTTTACCAGTCCCAAACTACATCAATCTTAACTACTCTTGATTTTGTATTTAATCATATAGAAGTGATATAATATATAAAAACTCTTATTAGGCATGTTTTCTTTCTCCAGATATAATGAGCCAAGAATAAGAATGAAATGATTAAATGCCCCTGAGAAGCATGCAATACTAATGAAATAATAGAATTAACAAAGTTAAGGAATGACCATTGGGTCAGCAGAAAAAACAGGTGTTAACTGCAAAAGATTGAAGAATTAATGTCAAGGATTAGGTGAGAATCCTTCAGGAAGCTTTTAGTCTCCAGCGCCATCATTTTCCAGAACTCAAGCTTCCTGGAGTCTCCAGAAGAGCAGTGTGTCTCAGAGACTTCGCTTGGGTACAAAATCCTAAAAAAAAATGAGCCTGGTTTAATAAGAATAACAGTCAAGTGTTGTGAAATCCATTAAGACTGATTTCTCATAGGCTTTATGGACAGATCAGTCATGAGTGACTCTTGAAGGAACAGCATCACATCGTCTTGAAGCCCTTGATCTTCTAGAATCTGGCAGTAAGTTTTAGCTCATATTAGTCACTCTCTGCAAGGATGAGAGATGGACCATGAGCTCCTCAAACTTACTGCTAGACTCTGGAAGATTTTTTTTTTTGGATTTTGTTCCCAAGCAAAGAATCTGAGAATCTGACACAATATTCTTCTGGAGAGCTTCAGTTCTGGATTAAGACTTGACTAAAAGGTTCCTGAAGGATTCTCAACTAATTCTTGACATTATTTCTTCAATCTTTTGCAGTTGACATCTGTTTTTTCTTCTCCAGCTGTTTTTTTCTGACTCTGCTCACCCAATGGTCATTTCTTAACTTTGCTAATTCTATTATTTCATTAGTCCTCCTCATCTCTTTCTCGGCTTGTTTTATCTGTGGAAAGAAAACATGGCTAATAATTCGGCACACGGTGTAGTTATATCTCAGGCAAATACTGTCCTGTCCTAACAAACCATACATCGATGGAAGATTATTTACTCAGATAAATCTCTATTTAAAAAGAATAGGCCCTTATGACAGGTTTTGTTCTCCAGATGAATTACACTGCAATGTCAGGTAAAGTTTTCATTCTTCTCACTTGAATCATTCTGAATCTTCATCAAGTGCTGCTCTGAATCAGAGGCTCTTTCTCTCGTCTGTTGTTCAATCTGGTCTTCTCCACGCTCTTCTCTGTCTCTGTAGTCTAAAGAGCTGCAGATTAAGCGTCAGTTCCAGGACACCTGTAAGATCCAGACGCGTCAGTACAAGGCTCTGAGGAACCACCTGCTGGAGAACACGCCCAAGTCTGACCACAAGGCCTTGCTGAAGCGCCTGAAGGACGAGCAGACCCGCAAGCTGGCCATCCTGGCCGAGCAGTACGACCACTCCATCAACGACATGCTGTCCACTCAGGCAGTGAGTAAGACGAGGCCGAGCGGTCAGGGCAGTGCACCTGGCTCGAGCCGCTCCACTGACCTCTGACCTCTGTGTGCAGCTGCGGCTGGACGAGACGCAGGAGGCCGAGTACCAGGCTCTGAGGATGCAGCTGCAGCAGGAGCTGGAGCTTCTCAACGCTTACCAGAGCAAGATCAAGATGCACACGGACACCCAGCATGAGCGGGAGGTGAAGGAGCTGGAGCAGAGGGTGTCCATCCGCAGAGCCCTGCTGGAGCAGCGGGTAACTACAGAGGGTCCACTAGTACACTCCTCACCGCTTTTACCACTAAATACATCTCTAGAGGTCCTGCTGACATGACATTTACACTAGATGAGGAATACAGCCCAAGTAATCCATGCATACAAAGAAAACAAAACAAATAAGTTCAGAAATGTATTTAATACTTCATTTAAAAGTCTTTGTTGGTAAAGACAGCTTCTGCTGGAGAAACTAGTCTCTGGTCTGATTTTGGTCCATTCTTCCACACAAACAGTGTCTCTCTTCTATGAACTCTGACCTTTAGCTCTTCTCTTCTATTGGCTGGCTGTTCTAGCAGAGTTTCCTCGGCTGTGTTTGGGATCATTGTTTCATCTTCATCATCCTGGTACTGTAGGTGATGAAGCAGCTCATATTCATTTCCACTGACTTTAGAATTACTGATAGATTTCAGCTGGAGTCTTTCCTTCCTTTCTTTCTTTCTTTCTTTCTTCTTGTTCAGTTCTTTTTCCCTCTCAATCTATTGTATTTAGTTTTCTTTGAATGTATGGATTACTTTAGTTGTAAAGTTTTTTCTGGTGAAAATGTCATGTCAGCAGCAGCTTTAGAAATATGAAAAATGGTCAATATTTATTTTACCCGCTGTACACACCATGTCATATGATATTAGATATTAGATTTTATTACAGTTTTTCTCAAGTAATTTGACACATTTGAAACATGGTTATTGTTCTCAAAACTGTTAACACTTTGTAATTGTTCATTTTCATTCATTTCATACAAATGATTTTCTCAAGATGTGCACAAAGCTCTGTTTTTTTACGATAGTTAAGTTAATAAGGTTTTAAAGAAATCACAAACATGAAACTAAACTTTCTGTCATGCTGTCAAATGAACATGTTATTATCTTTGACTGGCCCTGAACTGATAACGACTCCAGAGGAAGTACAGTGTTCCTAAACGCTACACATTAATCAGATCGCTTCAGAGTAATAATAAAGGTGTCAGAACGTATTGAAGGGTGTATGAAGTCTTGTACTGTGAGTGTTGATAGTACAGAATTGAAGTTTATTTGATTTAGTTTTAGTCACTTATAAAGCACATTGTTGATCACTGATGGTCCAGACACAGGCCTGTGGAGATGAGACTGGGGCTAGTAAAGCGTTTAACCTTCTTACATTGTTTCCTCTCGGATTTTACAAATTCAATAAAATTTTCTTCCAGATATTAATGAAGAGTAAAGATCAGTTAATCAGGACAATCCATGTATAAAGCAAACATATCCACTTAAAATAATCTTGTGCTAGTTGTTTTGAGAACTGCGTTGGAGAAAAGTGTCAAATCAGTTGAAAAAAACGAATTAATCCATATTGTTTGATATTGGATATTTAACTGTTCAGGCGTCTTTCCATAGTTATTACATTGAAATGATCTTTGCTGTGATGTAAACGCTGCTTTAAAATGATTTTTTAAAACATAAATAATGTAACACAGGTAAATATAATCTGAAAATAAATAGCCATTGTTTTATACTGTACAGTTATAAAGTGATGTCTATATTCACTTGTAGCTTTTGCAATTATTCATTTGTTTTTCAAGTTTGCTTGTGCATATTTCTCCCATTTCTATGGGCATATAAACAAATAACTTTAACACTGGTAAATGTCTTCTTTAAGCTTCATTTTTTTTGCCATAAATTAAAATGATTGGCTAATTGGCATTGGTTAGAATTTTTACATTGGTGCATTTCGATTAGATTAAGATTTTTGTAGGTATGTTTTTAAACCCATTGCATTATATTGAAACACTCAACAGAATTGTCTGAAAATGCTTATTTTTTTAATGGTTTCATGCAGTAAGCGCACTGTAGATGGCACTAACCTTCTTTAAACTATATTGAACATAGTCTGTTTTTTTTGTTTTTGCCAATGATATTATGCAAGTGATGAATCTGTGCCAGTAAAAACTTGCACAACTTTTTAAACGAACATGAATTTAAAGCTGATGATACAGAAAAGGAGACGGTTCAATCAATAATGAGAATTCTGTCATTAATTACTCACCCTCATGTCATTTCAAACCCGTAAGACCTTTGTTCATCTTCAGAACACACATTAATGTGTTTCTGATGATATCAGAGAGTTATCTGACCCTCCATAGACAGCAACACAACTGAAATGATCCCAGATCCACAAACATAGTAAAAACATTGATAAAAGCACAACTTTATTCAAGAGTTCTCCTCCTCTTCCCGTCTGCTGCAGCACTATTACAGTCCAGGTTTCTGCTGCGTATGTATCTTAATAAAACTTAATTAATTTGTGTTCTGAAGATGAACAAAGGTCTAACAGGTTTGGAACGACATGAGGGTGAGTTAATGACTAATTCATAACAGAATAATGCAGTTAATGACAGAATTTTCATTTTTGAGTGAATTACTCCTTTAATTAAAGCTGTAGTCTGTAATTTTTGTTGCTCTAACGGTTAATAAACATAACTGTGTTAGTCTTGCGGAAGAACATTGTAGCCGGATCTACTTGTCTCTGTGTATGTCTGAGACGAATCACGCAGGTACTGGGCTCCTCCGCAGCGTCCCAGAATAAACACTTATTACAGGTGTACCATAGTGATTCAGCACAAGCCAAAAACACAGTTTGGAAAATAGATTTGTGGTGTACTCGCTTGTTACATAAATTTAGTCAATTCTGAACAAAAAAGCAGCTTTAAACATTACAAGGTAAAAGCAATTTTAATTGCTTTGTAATCATTCACAAAAAGATCCGTGCATTAGGGCTGCACGATAAATAGAAATTAGATCTAATCTAACGTATCTCGTCAGTGAAGCACAGTTCTGTAATCAGCAGTAAATCTCAGAGAAGCTCCAAATAAACCCCTCAGAAGAAACCCAGACAATCTCTATAGCACTAGCTGAATAAACAGAAGATTTAACTGCTTTCATCGATTCAGCGTGACTGATAAACACACGACTACAACAATATATGGTTTATCTGAGCACTTATTATAATCATCATTTTCATTATAAGAAGTATGTAATAATGCAATGGCTTTATCACTGTAAGACTTCTTACACAGAATAATAGACACTCAACATATTTCATAGTATTCTAAGCAGTGTTAAATGCATTGCATTATTATCATCTCATAGGATTTATTTCAAACACTTGGTTGACGTTATGAAGAGAGTAAAAACATGTTTTTAAATGTGGTATTTTCACGTGTTTTCAGACGGAGCAGCATTTACTACATTTACTTTCATTATTGCGCGATTATATCGTCTGTGATTTTTTCTTTTTGCGCAGCTTTTCAGTGAACTACGGCTCTGTAGTAAATACTGCTCCTTCTGAAAGCATGTGATTATAGAACCAGCTTTACTGACGAGATTTCATTAATCATGCAGACCTGCTGTGCATCGATTCATGTTAAAGATTTAGTTCACCCAGAAATGAAAATTTGTCGATGTTTCATTCACCCTCAAAGCATACTAGGTTGATATGACTTTCGTCTTATAATCAAATCCAATCAGAGTTGTATAAAAAAATCATCCTGGCTGTTTTAAGTTTAATAATGGCAGTAGGCGGTGTCTTAGTAAAGCACACATCAGTCGGCTCCAGGGGTGAATAATAGCCTCCTCAAGTCAAGTCAAGTCAAGTCACTTTTATTTATATAGCGCTTTTAACAATACAGATTGTAGCAAAGCACTGAACA
>JAUCMR010000066.1:225344-242138 GCA_032357425.1 Enteromius argenteus
GTGGTTCTATCGTTCTCTCTATCGTTCTGTGGTTCTATCGTTTTCTCTATCGTTCTGTGGTTCTATCGTTCTCTCTATCGTTCTGTGGTTCTATTGTTTTCTCTATCGTTCTGTGGTTCTATCGTTTTCTCTATCGTTCTGTGGTTCTATCGTTCTCTCTATCGTTCTGCAGTTCTATCGTTCTGTGGTTCTATTGTTCTGTCTATCATTCTATCTATGGTTCTCTATCGTTCTGTGGTTCTATCGTTCTCTCTATCGTTCTGTTTTTCTATCGTTTTCTCTTTCGTTCTGTGGTTCTACCTATCTGTTGTTTTGTGGTTCTATCGTTCTCTCTATCATTCTGTGGTTCTATCGTTTCCTCTATTGTTCTGTGGTTCTCCTCTGATCAGCAGTGACAGAAGCACTCTTATATCTCACTCGTCTCTTCTCTCTGTGTTTTTTTCTGGTCTTCAGGTACGCCTCTATCCCATTCCTCCGGGTTCCTCTGGCCGTGCCGTGGCAGTGTAATCTAGGGGCCGCTCTGCTCATGGCCCCTCAGCTCTACTGGTTCTCTCTGATCTGCAGAGGGGCCCTGCGCCTGTTCACCGGCGGCTCCTCGCGCTCCCGCAGACCCACGGCTGTGTTCAAGCCCGATCCTGAAGGACAGGCCAACGGATACAGCACGCGGATGGGGGGTCGGGACACGCCCACAATCTCACACTGAGGGAGGGGCTAATGCTAATGAGAGAGAGCAAAGAAGAAAAGCGATTGGACGAATGCATTGATGACGCTGCAGAGCAGAAGGAAGTGATTTAAAGCCCTGTAACGCTTTCCAGCACAGCATTATGTTCCGTTACAGGGCTCTTGTACTGTATATAAGACTTGCTTTAGTAGATCAAGGGAAGAAGTGTGTCACATCACAACCGAGGCAATAAGTGCAAATTTTACGCGAGAACATTTCTGAAGGAAGACAAGCACTTTTTGTTTGAGGCACTTTGAAGGAGTCTCAGAATGTCTCATGGGGAGCTGTTCTTGGCATATATTACTGTAGTGTTGCAGATGCATCGTTCATAGAGAAGTCCTCGATTATTATATTTAGCACTGGTCTATATTGAGCAGCCCGAGGTGTCAGCACCGACCGAGCTTTAGCGTCTCTGTGGAGGTCAGCTGAGAGGCCTCTCGGTCACTTTAAAGGGACAGTTCACCCAAAATATAGCCTCTCATGTCTTCAGATGCTTTTTTATTTTACTTTATTTAAGATGTTAGGCAGAATGTCTGAGCTGCTCCTTTCCACAATATGAAAGAGGATGGTGAAAAAACTCCATAAAAAGATCATCTACACTTCCATTTAAAAGTTTTAGGTTAATGAGTTTTTTTTCCCATTAAATATTTTTATGGAGCAAGGATGCACGGTAAAGACATTTATAATGAAAGATTCCAATTTCATATAACTTTCTATTCATCTGTGAATCCTAAAAAATACAATTTATGATGGTTTCCACAAGAACATTGGGCAGCAAAAGCTATATTAGACACTGATAATAACCAGAAATGTTAGTTGAGCAGTAGATCAGTATATTAGAATGATTTAGATTAGAATAATATTTCACAGTTTTTAATCAGTTTTTTTGTATTCTGTATTTTTGATCAAGTAAATGCAGTCTTGCTGAGCAGAAGAGACTTCCTTCAGAAACATTAAAACATCTTAATGAGCTCAAACTTTTAAATGTAAGTATAAATTAAAATGGAGGCCGCTGTTATAAGCTAATAATTATTTCAATCTTATAGTAGATAACTGATAAGTGACCCATTTTATATTTCTGTAGTTTTGTCTAAATAAATAGAAAATAAAACTGAATTTAGGCATCACAAGATTATATATATATATATATATATAAGTACAGTGAAAAAATGGATATTAATTTTGAGATTCGCTACAATTGCAATGCGATGTTAGTATCGAGATGCTATTATAATATTTTATAATATTTGTTTTTATTGTTGTGTTTTCCAATTGAACTTTAAAGTTTGTATTTTCTTTAATTCAATATGTAATAAAACCATTTTTATTTCAGGTATCAAAATACATATACTTTTCACAGTTTTAGTTTTAGTTAACTATAATAACCCTACACAAGACTAAAGCACACTATTAGTTTGGAAGGTAAGCAGAAGCTCAGACACTGTACCTAATGTCTACTTTCCACAGAAGACAGACATAGATATGACTCTGGAACAACAACAAATGAGAGATTTTCAGTTTTGGTGAACTATCCCTGCAGCAGAGCTGACTGATGAAAGACAAACCCATCAGATGTAATTAAACCCTGTCTGTGGGAGGAAGAGCAGGGTTTGGGAATGTAGTATTATTTTGTAGATGCTCAGAAAACAAGCGAATGGAAAGTAGCTACCGTGAATGTTCTCCGATTCGACCTGTGACCCGCCGAGAGGTGGCTTTAAACGCAGTTTTACCACATTTGTAGTTAGCTTTACGATATCCCAGATATAACCTGAAACCCTGCGTATGTTTAAAGGGACATGATCAAATATATATTAAGCTGCCTTATCCCTGTGGAAACTCCTATCCTTTATCTCTTACTCGTTAGTTTGGGTGAGTTTCCTTCGTTTAAGCAAATGTGATACTTTACATAGTCAATGTGAAATTTATTTGCACTTTACTCATTTAAGCCATTGTGTTCGTCTCACAGCTCCTGAACATTATTTATTGTGTTTGTGGGAAGATATGTACTGTTTTCAGTTCCGTCGGTCTCAGGTTTTTGTTTTTGTTAATGGGTCGCTCAAATGACCTAATCTCCGTCTAGTCATTAATCAAGGATTGATTTGTTTTATTTCATAACAAGTGCTTGCGAGTTGGACCGCACCTCGTATCAAACAGGAATGAATAACGGTGCCTGTTTTTGAAGCTTCCTTAGCTCCTAAAATGACTGTATGCTGATCTGACATTAATTTAAGGAAAAAACAGGTGCAAAATATCCCTTGCACTGAATTGGATTCTGACTTTGCATGTGTATATTCCATCTTTGTCCCTTGTGAACCTCTATAAAGTGCTCCGATCACGAGCGTCAGTCCAAACTATTTAATCCCAGTGCAACGACTGCTTGGATGCTTTTCTTGGAAAGCATTTCTGTTTTAGTTGGTTCGACTTCTGTCGTCTTGTTTTTTTTTTCTGTATGTAAACCTGTTAACATGAATACAACTGTTGTAATTCAATCTCATGCAGAAATATATACTCTGGTCTCATACGCTGCATGTGATACGGACTCTTCTGCTGATTATTCATCCAGCTTTAGTCTCCATGACCTCTGAGCAGACATCCGGAGGTAAAACAGAAAAGACGGATCAGGATTTAGAGATCAGATGTCCTCTTGATTTGAGTGTGTCCCAGACACAGAATAATTCACAATAATACTGAGATCTGAGTCTGGGAGGACGTGATGTCTCTAATCACTGGGTGAGGATTGTTCAGATTTAGAGCAATTTGCTAATGAATCGTTCAGAAGCTGTTTGCTCATGAATCAGATCACAGCGGCTCGTGAACACGTTAGTATTTAAAGAGTTAGTTCACCTCAGAATGGAAATTGTGTCACTTCATTGTGTTACTTCAAACCCATTAGACCTCGGTTCATCCTCAGAACACAGATGAAGATATTTCTGATGATATCAGACAGCTATCTGTCCCTCCATAGACAGCAACACAACTGAAATGATCCTCAACCGTTCTTCTGCCCCGAGTTTCGTCTTTTTAGAGAGTATCACAAGCTTGAACGTATTTGACGTAATCAGTCTTGTTTACATCTGGGTGAAAGCACACACGTGTGTAATCTGGGGCTGTTTACGTCTAGAGGAAAGCGTACGCATGCGATGTGATGCTCTCTAAAATGACAGAAGATGTAAGTCATGGGAGGAGAATACATTATGTTAATTTTGTTTTCTTTGCGCAAAAAAAGTATTCTCGTATCGTCACAAAACTGTAGTTGATCCACTGATGTCACATGGACTGTTTTACCATGTTTTTACTGTGTTTCTGGATCATTTCAGTTGTGTTGCTATCTATGGAGGGTCAGATAGCTCTCTGATATCTTCAATAATATCTTCATTTGTGTTCTGAAGATGAATGAAGGTCTTATGGGTTTGGAACGACATGAGGGAGAGTCATTAATGACACAGTTCTCATTCTGGGGTGAACTAACCCTTTAAACTCGTTAGAACACAAATATTAAAAGGGCACTGCAACGTTTTTCTCATTCCTGCAAGTTTACTTATCTGTTTGTTCTCAATAAATAGGAGTTCACATCTTATAATTCTCACTTTATTTCTTGCAATTCTGAGAAAAATAAATTTCACAATTAATTATTATTATTATTTTATCAGGAAATGGGAGTTTAGATCTTTTAATTCTTAAATTCTTTAATTCTAAAGAGTTCATACTTCTCAATATTCCCATTTTTCTGCTCAAATCTTGCAGTTCTGAGGAAAATCTGTTTCTAAGAATGCTCTTTTTCTTGAAAATCAGAGTTTAATTTCACAATTCTGCCTCTTTTTGTGAGGAAATGGGAGTTTAGATCTTGTAATTCAGATTAAGACGTAAACCTCGAATTCAAAAGATGATCAGAGCACTTTCATCAGGTTTCATCAGCATTTAGACCGTGAAGCTAAATACTAGTGCTATGTTCAGAGCCTGAGGGGTCAGAACGAATGATGTTATGAAGCTATGAGAATATCTGTTGTGGAATAAGAAAGCAGAAATGATATCAGTGGTCCTCTGCTGTTACTGACCTCTGCTCGTAAACAAGGCTCAGCTCATCACTCTTGATGAGGAGGAGATCTGTTGAATAAACTTGTTATTTTTGTCTTAGTATTCTCATAGCTTCATTACACTTCTGCTGTTTTACTGCTGTTTCTGGGTCTGAGTCAGAGATTTCATCAACAGTATCTTCATTAGTGTTCTGAAGATGAACCGAGGTCTTATGGGTTTGGAGTGACATGAGGGTGAGTCATTAATGACAGAACTAACCCTTTAACCCTAAAAAGGGCAGAACCATAAAGAGCCATCAGAAAATGAAAGGAACCTTATTGGGACTCAAATAATGCAATTATTTCTCAGTGTGGTTTCTCAAACAGCAGGACACCAGCAGCTAGACAATACACTGATTTATTATTCACATAGAAAACACCTGAATAAAAGGAGCATGAGTGTCCAGTGTGCTGCTGTGGTCAGTATCTCCTCTGTCGAGGGCTGAAGACGGTGCTGGGGTCACTGTCCCGCTCCCGCTCTTTCTCCCGCTCACGCTGGCTGTTGGGTGATAAGGGCTTCTCCAGGACGCCCACCGGGCGAGATTTATCGCTCTTGAAGAGATCGCGACCCGTGCGCAGAATGTGCTGCTCGATCTTCCGGTGCCGCTTCATGTCCGACAGCACCTTGTCCAGCCGGGCCTCGCGCTTGACCGTGGAGCGGCCGGAGGATCCTGCGGGACACAGGTCAGAGGTCATCACTCAGCAGATCTGCACACACACCTGTAGAGAAGGTTCTGGTCGTACCTGGAGTCCTGCGCCGGCTCAGAAAAGTGTTCCTGGGAGTCGCCAGGGTCTGTTCCTCATCGAAATCAAACTCCGTCGGTGTGAGAGCCCTGCAGAGCAAACCAACTAATTATAGAAATAAATTACACTTTAACACACATTCACACAGAAAACAGCAATAATAAACTAATAATGTGTGGCAGCTTGTGCTGTTTTTGATGATTTTTACAGAGGCTCTCAGAAGGAGTGCTGAATGATGTTAGACTCTGCTGGGGGACAGACTTGCTCTGGCTGTCCTCCTCCTGGGCGTCCTGTGAGGCGTCTCCGTCTCTCTCGGGCGAGGGCGTGCGAGGCGGGGTCGGAGGTCGGCGAGGGAGCGGCTCCCACTTCAGCTCCAGCTCGTCTCCTCGGGCCAGGATCTCGTAGAGCCGCTTGATCTCGTCGGGCGGAGGCATCCAGCTCCTGGGGTCCTCCATCTCCTCATCGCTGTAAGGAATCTCCCAGTCCTCCTCAGCTCCTCCATCCATCTCTCCAGCCTCCTTCTGCTCCTCCGCCTCGTTCTCTCCTTCTACAGCTGACATACACAGAGTTACTATATTAGGATTACTTGAAGGAAAACAGACAGACGTGCAGAGCATACTTGTGCTGTCGTCTGCTGTAGCATCTTCTGTGTCTTCATGTGTCTCCTCGCTTCTTTCTGGCTCCTTCTCTTCCAGTTTTCCAACAGTTTTGTCCTCCTCGCTGACTCCCATCGACTCGACGCGCTCCGCCAGAGCCTCCTCCGCCACCTGCATCGCTCTCCTGCGGAGAACAGAGCTCAGGTTCATGGACAAAAGTATTGGCACCCCTTCTAATGAACAGCTTTGACTACTTTAGTAATTCCCATGAGTGCATTTCTTAATGTTGGAGCATATGATGATATTCTAGGGAATTGTGTGCTTCTAATTTTATAGCAACAGTTTGGACAGGACCCTTTTATATTCTAACATGTCAGTGCCTCTGTGCATGGTTCTAAAAGAAATGATGAATGAGTCTGTGTGGAAGAACTTGACTGCTCTGCTGTGACTTTAAGAGCCAAAAACACCAGTGACTTGTACAAATACTATATGGACAAAAGTATTGGCACCCCCTTCTTTAGAACAGAAACATGATTAGGTGGAAACATAATAAAAAATTGCATTTGCATCTCTGTTGCACAGTTTTGGCCTGTGGTGAGGAGTTTTCATGTTATATTATGTGTTCTGAATATAAAATTAGAAGCACACAGTTCCCTAGAATATCATCATTTGATTAAACATGAAGATATGTGCTCATGTTCATTATCAGGCTGTGTCTCAATACTTCCGGTAGTGTAGTGTACTCGCGGCTCGCTGAGCATCATTTAATATGGTTATTAATATTACACAGAAATGAAGGAAGGAGGCAAACTTACTGTTGTTTTCCCAGGTCTCTTATAAACAGCTTCGCGGAGTAATAAAACGCATGAGTGCGGGATTATTTCCTCTATAATACTGTAGCGTTATTACCCTCATTTAGCGCTGTTGTTTACTTTGGCGCTCTGACGTCACTCGTCGCAGGACCCGGATGAGCGGATCCGCCCACAGCGCCACCGCGCGCTCGAATGACCGACACACAACCAGTGTTTTCCCGCGGAACACTTTAAAGGGGGCGTGAACTTTTTTTTTATTTTTTATTTTGTGCTGTTCTCTGAGGCCCATTTATAATGTTATCAAGTTTTTAAAGCAAAAAACGCCAAAATTTAGAAGCAATGGGCTATTTTCTGTCCTGTTTTTGGATTGTCTCAGAAGTAAACGCCCCCTGCTTTGATTGGCTAATAGCTGTGTATGACTGACAGCCTACATCCGTCACAGATGGATGGTGCAGTGATTTAGTGCAAAAATGTAAAAACTCAAAGCAATGGTGATCACGTGATGAAACAGTTGTGACATCAGTGTCGGGTCTAATATAGTCCTTCTGAAACTCACAATGCTTCCGCGGCAAAACTAGGCAGTTGCTATGGTGTTCTGAGCGGTTGCTATGGTGATCAGAGCGGTTGCTATGGTGATCAGAGCGGTTGCTAGGGTGTTCTGAGCGGTTGCTATGGTGATCAGAGCGGTTGCTAGGGTGTTCTGAGCGGTTGCTAGGGTGCTCTGAGCGGTTGCTAGGGTGCTCTGAGCGGTTGCTAGGGTGTTCTGAGCGGTTGCTATGGTGCTCTGAGCGGTTGTTAGGGTGTTCTGAGCGGTTGCTAGGGTGCTCTGAGCGGTTGCTAGGGTGTTCTGAGCGGTTGCCAGGGTGTCCTGAGCGGTTGCCAGGGTGTTCTGAGCGGTTGCTATGGTGCTCTGAGCGGTTGCTAGGGTGTTGACCAAACAGGAATCATTCTCAGAGCTTTGGCTAATGTTCAAGGTTCTGTCAGTGTTATGAACAACAGCAAACGTTCACAAAACGTTATCATGAAAACATTTGTACTTTTTTGTGAAACATTTTAGTTGGACGTTCGTTTAAGATAACTTAGAGAACATTGTTTGCCAAAGAATAAAATAGAACATGTTTTTATTGTTGTTTTTAACATTTACATCATAAAGAAAAATCTTTTTAACATTTAAAAATGTTTGAGTGTTCTCAGCCTAGCCTTCTTACAACATAGATTATGTGTGAAATGTTTTATGAAATACTGAGGGGAAATTTAAAAAGGTTTATGAATATCATTTTAATACAATACACTTACAGTTGCTAGTTATTTAATATAAGCCATATGTCGAGTGAAGCTACATCTAAATAACAAAACAAATGTTTTTGTAACATTTTCTTTAAAACATTTCTAAATTTTATATGTCGGTTTTAGATTTTAACAAATCAATAAAATTGGTCCATTCCATCGATCATATTTTTAATATGCTGATAATTTAACTGTTTTATTTTAACATACGTTTTAGCCTTATAAGTACTATACTGACCATTCCTGTAATGTGACACGGTAGCACTACACTCTATTGTTTCTTATTCTGTTATTATTCTCATTTTTAAGTCGAGAGCTCAAAAGACTTTTAATTTGGCGGGTGTTTTCCATGAGTGCAGCAGAGCGGAAGCAGATTCCCGAAACGGAACTAGTACGAATCTGCGATGAGTTTTGAGTGGCCCTGGCAGTATAACTTTCCTCCGTTTTTCACGTAAGTAAGCTGTTTGATGGTCAGTGAGCGCAGATGAAGAGCTGTGTCCGAGGGCTTCATCCGAGGCTGTAGGACAAACATTGCTTTAATTCGCCAATAAAGCGTCTGTCGCGCTGCGGAAGTGATCCAATCAGTCATAACTCTTACTGTTAAATTAAGTCCTACAGTGTCTAAATGCTGTATAATATTAAATACCCGGGCCAGTATCATCAGAACAACAGTAGCTTATATAAAGGTAAAACCTGGAGTTATTAGAAAATATAATATTGTTATATTATTGGGGAAACCTCGACGAGTAATTTAACAGCTAGAGCAAGTGTTGTTCCTGAAGTATCTGTATAGCCTGATTGAATGATGTGCATTGATGACAGTGGTGTGTAGGAGATGTTTTGCTGATCTGATGTTGTGTTCAGACTCCAGCCCAATGTTGACACGAGGCAGAAGCAGCTGGCGGCCTGGTCATCTCTGGTCCTGTCCTTCTGCAGACAGAGCCGGCTCTACACGCTGGACGTCCTGGAGGCGCAGGAGAGCCCGGTCTTCAACAACAACAAGATACACCGTATCCTCTCTGAACGCTTGCTTCGGATGCACCAGTAAAACACAGGGCCGAAGGCTGCATAACACACGTTTTCCTGCATGTCAAGTCATGCTTTCAGCAGTGCAGTCTGGGTCCAAGCAGCTTGACCGTATTAAACAGAGAAAAGTAGACTGCATGTATTTTTTCACCGTTGCATAAATCAGTCAAAATGTGCTTTTTACCTTTTAAATAATTACATAAGTTTACTTAAAGAGGACCTATTATGAAGCAAAAATCACTTTTATAAGGTGTTTGAACACAGTGTGTGAAAACAACCAGCCTGAAGTGGTTAAAAACCTACTCTTTTTTTATTTTTTTTTATTATAATAGTAATAAATCATAAACAGTCCCTCAGAAGAAGTGATTTCAGATTCTCCCTCTTTATGCACGTTTATTACACACACTATACTCCGATGAGTTGCATGTTTTCTGTAAAGGGAACAGGCTTGTGCTAATAGTGCAGTGCGTTTATATACAACGGCCAGCAGCTCTTGAAGCTCCGCCCTCTTTCCCGCAGACACCAGCTCATTTGCATTTAAAGGGACCGACACAGAACGTTGCGTTTTGGCTCATACCCTAAAAGCTGTTTTTTCCTAATTGGCAGTTTATTCTGTCTTTGTCTGTTTTTTTGCCAAACATTCGGTGCAGCTCTTTTTCTGTTAGAGGTCAGGACCTGCTGTGGTCGCGTCAGGTTTGGTTTTGCCATGCGTGTATTTCCCATAACTTGTGCTGCTCAGGAAAACTTTCAGTTGAAGCCATACAAGTAGTTTTTGAAGAACTGAGGAAAAAAGGTGGGCTGACGCACTGATGAGCAGAGAGCGTTTCCCAGCGCAGAAAATGGATGTTAAGTATATTTTGGTCTTTGCTTTGGCACAGGAAACCTGGAGTGGCTGGATAAGAATAAATCCAGGTGTCTTATAATGTGGAGGAGACCGGAGGAGTGGGGCAAACTCATTTATCAATGGGTGAGAATATACTCTACGTGTGCTTATTTATACTTCACTGAAGATGTTTACTACGGCTGCATTAGTTTGATTCAAAACACAGTAAATCAGTAATATGATGAAGAATTATTAAATATTGTCTATGTGAATGTGTTAAACTGTAATGTATTTCTGAATATACTGGTTTACTGCTCAAGAAACTTTTCTGATTATTATCAACACAAATATTTTGGTGAAAACCTTGATACTCTTTATTGTTATTGCTAATAATTTTTGATAAATAGAAAGTTCAGAACAGCATTTTTTTAAAATGTAATTATCTTTACTGTGACTTTTGATCAATGTAATGAGGCCTTAATGAAAAAGTGTTAATATCTTACAAAACAAAACAATCATATTTACGTACAGACATAAACTGAAAACAGGCCAGTTCTAGTGAGCATTCTGTTCAGTGTCTTTTCTAATATGGTTAAACGCAGGTGTCTAAAAACGGCATGGTCAACTCCGTGTTTACACTTTATGAACTCTCTAATGGAGATGACACAGAAAAGGAAGGTATGAAATATTTCATTTTCTACAAATCAGCAAAATGGTAACATATTTACAGTGTACAGCTCTCAGATCAGTTCACTCACTCACTTCAGGACGAATGGGTGCCGTCAGAATGAGCGTCTGATAAAGCACAGCACTCCAGTCCATCAGTTAACATCTGAAGAAGACACAAGATCAAACTCATCCAGCTTTAAGATGATTTTAAGAGTCTATAATAACTAAGTGTTCTGGATCAGGAGAGAAATCTGCTCAGATCAAGCAGCGACTACAAACCAGACCAATGCTGGATTATCTTGTGTCTTCTCCAGACGTTAGCTGATGGACTGGAGTGCTGTGGATTGTTTTCATCGGACTCTCTTTCTGACGGCACCCATTGGCTCTGATGAAGTGTGTAACATGTCTTTCAGAGTTTCACGGGCTGGAGGACTGGATGCTGCTGCGTTCTCTGCAGGCCCTGCAGGCTGATGGGAAGGCAGAAGTTATCACTATGGATGATGGAAAAGGAGTCAAGTTCTTTTGAACCAGGCTTTATAAAGACTTTGGGGAGAGTTTCGTCCGCTACAGATCTCTCTGGACTCTGTATTTCACTTCTCTACTAAATCAAGTCATTATTTGGCAAACATGAGTCCAAACTAAATGAAAGAGTCTTCTCTGTTAGAACAAGTTTAAATCGACTCAATTTCATTCCTAAAGGTACAAAGTGAAATGTCAGACCAAAACTAAGGAATATCAGTATCTTTTTGTGTATATATTTTTATCCCTCTTCTTTAATGGCTGTAAATCCTGAAGGACGGTGTAGAAACACAAAGCTAATATGGGTCTTCTGATCTCAGACACGGTTGTTGTGGATCCTGGCTAAGGTTGTGTGTTCCTCAGTAATCGTCTTGTTTCTGATGGCGGTGGACTTCATATCAACGTTTTGCTGAAATCTGGTAGCATTCACTCCTTTCCCCGGCTGTCACTGTATCTTCTCACCTTTTATACCGATGTCCTACTGTACAAATAAACCAGGGAGATGTTTTGGAAGTGCTTTGTGTTTGTTGTGACTGAAGAGTGCTGGATGTTTGAGTTTTCATATTCAAGTCTTGTGCTTCTGATGGAGGAGCTGATATACTGGAAGGTAAATTATTATTATTATTATTGTTATTATACTGAGTCTCAGACGTCTACAGAAATGTCTAAAAGTAAAGATCAGTTTTGCACAGCACCTGTGTGTTATCTTAGTATCGTTTTCGTTTCTTTCATCGTTTTAATTTTAAGCTTTAGTTATAGTTCTTTAGGTGGGTTAAACATTTTAAATGTTACCTTGTCAACTACCTGAAATGTGACAGGTTACTGTCTTAATTACAGTAAAAGTATGTTTTATTTCAAATAGTGAAACTGTATTTTATGGGTTTGGTTTTAGTTGATAATAACACTGTAAATATACACACTTTTTAGTTTTATTTATAAAATAGCTTTATATATTAATTTAAATTCTAGTTTAAAATAGGTTCTATTTTTATAAAAAAAAAAAAAAAGAGTAATTAATAAAAATGTGTCTTGCCAGTAATATTTAGAAATCTTGAGCTTGATGTAAAGTGTGATGAGCTTGTGATGGAGGCAGGTGGAGCTCATGAGCTGCTGAACTACATCTCTCCTGGACACCAGCTTGTCTTTGATATATTTCATCTAATGCAGTAACTATAATACATTTGTGTTCTCAGTCTTTGTGAAGCGGAGCAACAGAGGAAGTAAGATAATGTTCTCAGAGCTGTGCTTTTTAAGTTAGTTTCTGATTCTGGGTTAAATGTATTAGATCAGATCAGATTTCGACTAGTTATGGAGCTCTGTTTAAGGTCTCATTTTATGAATTGATGGTCATGAAACAAATCTGTTTTGATGTAGATGTTATATTGCAGAGATATTTAATTTAAACAAGGAATGCTGAGGATTAGAGAGTGCTTTCTGTTCTCAGATGTGAATAGATGACCAAAACATGACAAGCATGACCCTTTTTAAATGTACTCTTCTTAATTCTCTTTTGGGAGCAGATGGACTGTCCAGTTTAATAATAATAATAATCGTGTCCTGAATCCAGTCTGAGAAGAGTCTAAAATAGTCCAGCCAGACTTTGTGGGGATGCAGTTATGTCTTTTTTTGTTTGTGAAAGATAATTAGATTTCCTGTGTATGAAAAAGTCAAGAACAACTTTATATAATTTAATCCGTTGTCTAAACTTTTCCTAATGGATGTGTTGATTGTCATTGTCAGGAAACATCAGAAGTCAATCAGAGGCTGGGGTAAGTTGTCACACGCTTTACTATTATAGGTCAGTGGTTTTCAAAGCTGTCCTACAAGCACCCCTGATTCAACTCATCAGCTCGTTATAGAGACTGCAAGACCTGAATCAGGTGTGTCTGCGCAGGGCCTCTGCTATAGGTCATAGCGATTACATCTGAATATTTTCACACTTAAACAGATTTAATTGATTTCTTTCATACATCGCAGTGACTGCATTAAAATATGAGACAGCGGTGTTATGACATGTAAAGTTAGAAAGGTATGTAATCAGTTACATTAATAGAGAAACTGCAATAGCTCCAGCGGAAAATCCACCGCGGCGAGATACAGGTGAAACGCGCCGCCAGGTGAGGGGCGGGGTCACGCGGAGGGGGCGGGGCCCTCGCGGTGAAGAGCTGCTGTGCTCGCGCGCCTCCTCAGAACGCACGGCAGCCGCGAGCACGCGCCGTCTATCTCCACTGGGCTCTGAAGGAAGGTAATGACCAGGCTGTCTTTAACAGAGAACGAAGCTGGGAGTGACCGCTACTATCATTATTACCTCGTTCGCTGCGGGTTTTCTTCTTAAGAGCTGTTCCTGAAGGACTATTTCGGAATATCGCAAAAAAAATAAAATAAAATAAAATAAAAACTCTGGATGGAAACACTGCCAAGATACGCTTAAACTATAAAAATGCGCTTTAAAAGCACGAATCGAGAACTAATCGAGTAAACCTAGTATCTGATGAGAAATAACGCGCATTAATTCGTCCACGCGCATCGAGTCGAGTCCCGCTGGTTTGAGCGATGGGACGGGATAACCTGACTAAGTTAACTAGTCTTCTCTCAGCAGCAGAAGTTAACTAGTCTTCTCTCAGCAGCAGAAGTGTTGTTTTGTTCGTTTCCAAACCCCAGGCATCACCTCCACAGCCGATTATTCTCTTAAGAAACAAGTTTGAGGAAACGGTAATGTTTTCTTCTTCATGTCTTTACAGTGTTTAGAGCATTAACAATAATCTTAGATTAAAAGGATATTTTATTCATAAGTTATGCTGTGTGCTTATTTATTAATTGATTAGGACAGCAGGACTCAATTTCGTAAAAAAAACAACAACAACATGATATGAATAAATATTTAAAAATAAGCATAGGGCAAAAAACTGATTATTAAAATCACCAAAAAAATGTTTTCCTATGTTATGCTATGTTATAACAGATGGTTTGATATACTATTTTTGTTTCTGCAAAATGTGTAAATTGGTCATGTATCTATAAACCTAATCTAATTTGCATATTAATGTGTTTTTGGGGAAACATGTCATGAAAAAAAGAAGTGTAATAATAGGAGTAACAATTGACCAGAATTAATACTTAGCCTAATAGAATATTCAAATATAATTTCTTCCCTTAATCGTTTGCTCTGTCTCTTAAACTGCGTAATAAACACGCTTTAGTCCCGGTGTCCTCATGTGTTTCATGACAGAAAGTCATATTTGGAAACATTTTACTGAGATGTTGATTTATGACACACAATTCACAAATTTGATGTAAATAATAATCACACAGTATTATTGTCACTAATGTCAGCCGTTTGTGAAGATGAAACATCCAATGGTTTAATATCTGTTCACGGGACATCCAGAAATACAGTGTAATATAATGTGCTCATGTGAGGACGCAGGGTCGTAGGGGGTTAAATATAAAGATGGTTATTCCCAGTTTATCAGGAAACGGTGATCTGGTTCTGCTGCGGCTCGAGTGTTTTATGTGATGTGTCTGTGTTCTTCAGTGATGCTCTGAGCTGCTCAGCATGGAGCTGGGCTTCTCAGGCTTCTCTGTGGAGCTGGAGGAGGACTGTCTGTCCAGGGTGCCCATGCTGCGGAGGAACTCTTACGTGCTCCACAAGCTCAGCGTGGACCTCGAGCCTCAGATCTACAGCGAGACGCTCTCCAAAGCCCTGTCCTGGTCCACCGAGAACATACTGCTGTCCGAGAGGAGAGCCGCTGATGACCGCCCCGAGCCTCCGTCTCCAGCCGCCTCCTCGCCCGCAGGGGTCAGATCAGCTCCTGTCCAGACGCCTCTGTCCCCCAGCTCCGACTCCGACACCGAGGGCCCCAAGACCGAGAGCGTGGCCCCGAGACGGCCGTTCCTGAGCAGACTGGAGCAGGAGGAGAAGGAGGACATCGAGACCAAAGCCGTGGCCACGTCACCGGACGGAAGATACCTGAAGTTCAACATCGAGATCGGGAGAGGCTCCTTCAAGACGGTCTACAAGGGACTGGACACGGAGACCACGGTGGAGGTGGCCTGGTGTGAGCTTCAGGTATGAGTTCTGATCCTGGAGCACAAAACCAGACACAAGGGCCATAATTATACAATATATCAGCTTTCCACTGATGTCTGGTTTGTTAGGAGAGGACAATATCTGTCTGAGATGCATCTTTTTGAAAATCTGGAATCTGAGGGAGCAAAAACATCTAAATATTGAGAAAATCACCTTTAAAGTTGTTCAAATGAAGTTCTTAGTAATGCATATTACTAATCAGACATGAAGTTTTGATATATTTACAGTAGGACATTTACTAAATATCTTCCTGGAACATGATCTTTCCTTAATATCCTAAAGATTTCTGGCATAAACAGAAAAATGGATAATTTTGACTCATACGGTGTATTTCTGTGCTCCAGAGACTCTGGGTTTAGAGGTTTTCTAATGAATTTCTGCAGTATGCATATGTTGTTTGTTAAGTTGTTTGAAGCAAATAGAGCAGATGTTCCAGGTGTGTGTGAACATGAGTCAGTCTGACTTCTGAACGGATGCTTGGAACAAGTTTCTGGAAGCCTTTCTCTTTAGAAATAAGATAAATACACTTTAAATCAACTCAAACTGCTCCAAGATGATGTTAGCACTTTACAGTAAGGTCTAATGTGTTAACGTAACGTAAACTAAGAATGAAACGAATAGTTCTAGTGTTCAGTTGAATTTCTACATTTATTAAATCATTATGGATTTCAGATGTTGTAGCTGTTAATATTTAATGCAGCTGAGCTTACATTATCATCTAAGATTAATGAGTGCTGTCACAAATGTGTTGCTTATTGTTGGTTAGTTAATGCATTAACTTGTGTTAACTATAACCGACCCTCGCTGTTACCAGTTCTCTTGTGCAGTGAGTAACTTGTCTGACTGCTGGGCTCTTAACTGAGAGTTTTAAAGAAAGTGAGTTGAAATTGAGTTTAGTCTTGTGCAGAAGTAGATCTCCGGAGCGTGTCCTGAGAAATGAGTGTCTGGGTTGAGATGATGATTATTCATTATCTTTCTCACATAGAGGCTAGTTTAGAGAATAGTTTAGAATGCAGTCCACTGTGAAAATAATAATAATCTTTCATAATAATATTTATTTTTCTATTTTTTAAGGAAGATTTTGTTGAATTGTGTTTTTTATTTTTAATTAAATGCAGTTGAGTAACATCATGATGCTCTTTCTGAAACTCATGGACACAATTTGAACAGATGGACAAAAATAATGAGAGACTTGTGGGAACGACACGAGGAGCTGCTGTGTTTGAGCTCACCGTCCCTTAATGATGTGCATCTATTAAATAGGATATGATGGCCTTTGCAAAACATGTTTTGTTTTGATTGGACTGATATGAGTGGAACAAGCCTGAGTTAGCAGACTTCAGAAGAGTGTGTGTGTGTGTACATGTTTTTATATCCTGGTGGGGACCAATTGTCTCCACAAAGATAGGAAAACCAGAAATTTTGACCTTGTGG
>JAUCMR010000066.1:242238-253708 GCA_032357425.1 Enteromius argenteus
GTACAGTATAAACACCATTACACCTATGGAGAGACCCCATTAGGATAGCAAACCAGACATGTGTGTGTGTGTGTGTGAGAGAGAGAGAGTGTGTGTGTGTGTGTGAGTGTGAGAGAGAGAGAGAGAGAGAGAGTGTGTGTGTGTGTGAGAGAGTGTGTGTGTGTGTGTGTGAGTGTGAGAGAGAGAGAGAGAGTGTGTGTGTGTGAGAGTGTGTGTGTGTGTGTGTGAGAGAGAGTGTGTGTGTGAGTATGGGACACCAATAATGCACTTAATAACTCTTAATTTGACTCTTAGCTGCGGCTCATTAAAGCTAAATCCGAGTCTCTGCAGGCAGTAATCAGCTCTGATGGATTCAGTGCTGCTCTGACCTTCACTGATCTGACCTGTGCTGACCTCTAGATCACCTCTCTACTAACTGACCCTAACAGCTGCAGTCCTGACAGTTTTCAATCAAAGTTGCTTGTAAATTTATTTAATTTTCAAATTAAACGTGACATTAGAAAAACAAACAGTTTTAGTGTCAGATTCTAGATTTCTGAACTGAGATCTCTGTAAAACCCCAGAACTAGGTTTTCATGTCAAACATGAGTGTTGTGTTCCTGCTGTAAGTGTGCTTAACTGTGAATGAGCTCTTGTAGTATACTTCAAATAATAAAACTGTACTGTAGATAATGTAACACAGATTTTAAAAAGACCGTTTTATAATCTTACTCACTTAATAATCATTATGCTTTAATAATTTACTACACTTATATTGATGTGTTGGCTGACATACTAAAGCACCTGTAAAGTATTATAATTAGTTTAAAATAACTGTAAATAATTAAATAGTTGATAACTAACTATACAAATTTGACCTGTATCATGTTATTTAAATTCCATTTCCATTTCTGAACTGTTCCAATGCATACCAGATATGTTGCCAGATCCACATTCGTTTGTTTTGGATAAAAGGGAAGGTGTTTCAGAACAGCGCTCTCTAATGAAAGGTTGCCAGATTGACATGGAAACTGAACGCTTCACTTTGAAAGCTGTAAACTGTTGGTGTGTGGATCAAGGTTAAAGAAGTCTGATGTCATTGGACCCTTTCATGATCAGTAATTTCCCAGCATGCATGCAGTCATGCTCACAGCAGAACATCGGGGCTTGTGGCTGTTCACGGCTTTAAATGAAATTCTCTGATATAATTTTCTCTACTGTATGATTGTTCTGGAGTTTTCTCTGACCTCTGCTGGGAGATATGAGTTCAGTACTAACTGATTTTCAGCCACTTTTAGGAAAATTCTCTTAAAGAAGGCATTTTCAGTAGTTAATCATTCAAACATTGTGGCAGTATTTGTTGGACTCAGTTTAATTTATGCTTATCAACATAATAAAGTAAATTGAAAATATATTTAAAGTAAAAAGGAATCAGTTTCTATTTTGCTCATAAAGGCTGCGTTTACTTGATCCAAAAAAAACAAACAAAAGGTAAAAACAGGTAATCTTTAACATTTTTAAAATATACTTTTACTGCATTTTCAGCATCATTACTAGCAGTGTCATATGAGCATCATTATTATTAGTGTTTAAAACAGTTGTGCTGCTCAATAGATTTGTGCAAACTAAGATACATTTAATTTTTCAGGATTCATAAACGAATAGAAGGTTCAAAAGAACAGCATTTATTACAAAAAACCTTAAAATAATAATTTAATTCACTTTATCAGCTGTTAGCTTCATGTTAAAGGGGTGTCTGTGCACTCTTTGTTTAGCAGCTGATAAGAGTCTGGAGTTTATCAGACGTTCTCTTCTTGAGGTTTATGTGAGAAGCAGCTCTTTCTGAGCGCTGACAGCATCTTATCAGCATCTGCCTGCTGCAGTAATGTGTTTCTGCTGGACACGTACCGCTCATGTGTTCATGTGTGTACAGGACGTCCTGTGCCCGCTCATGTTTAAGGTTTGAGTATGTGTAGGGTCGTGTTGTTAAAAAAGTGCACTTTAGCATGATTTTAATAAGAGTACAGAAATAAAAGACAACCCTGAAGTGTGGAGTGATTGTAGTGTTTAGACACATTATTTACAGTTAAATTAAAATCTAATCATTGTTTAAAAGTATATTAAATGCAGTTAAATAGATAACTTTATATATGTAATTAATATGCAGTTTGATTAATTCTATTCTGTGAAATGTGGTTTTAGTTTAGCATTCATGTTAAACTAAAATATACTTTAATGTCATTCCTATTTATTTGAAATTTGTCAGGATTAATAAAAAAATAGTATCTTTAATATCTAATAACACTGCTGTTAAATATAATAATATTATGTTGTTAAAAACAAACCGCATACTCATTAAAACGACTTTTAAAATAAGTCTTTAAATGTAACGTTATTATAAAGTGCACTTTTAAAATCTAAACTAATCTAAATAAACTCTTTAAGAGATATTTTATTTAATTACTGCCTGAAAGTACAGTTTTTCAGAAGCACACGTATGTAATTAAGATTTGAAGCACGCTGTACTACTTTTTCACAAGGGAACCAAACACAATTTGACCTACATCTGTCTTATCTTTATAGTAAGTGTAAACCCTTATTGACGGTTTTAGTCCCGGTTTTGCTGAATATACGCGACTCTAAACCTCGTCAGAGTCGTTTGACGTCAGCCCAGATACGAGGACAGATATCACTGTTATCTTTATTCTCTGTTGTAGTGAGAGCTGGAAGTGTTGTGAGTTAGTATGATGGTTGAAAACTACCCATGTTAACCCTTCCAGCCGTCTGTCACTTCATTGTGCTTTCTTCTCTCCGCTGGAGGAAAGCTTTGAGTCACTCTGACTAATGAAAACACTACCCAGAGGATCAATGAATCTGAATGGAAATGAGTGAACGGACTGGCAAAGAGCAGCGGTTTTTCCAGACCACATAATGCAGGAACAAGAAAACTCTTCTTATTCTGTTTATTTCCCCGTTAGGAAGAAATGTGTTCATTCTGGCAGAATCTCTCGGAGGATTTGTCCAAATCGAAGCCTTTCAGACTGTGTGTCTGTGCTGACAGAACGAACTAACTGGTTTTATTTAAGTCAGTGTTTAACCTGATTAGGCCGTGCTAACTAAATCTGTGAGTTAAGAGCTGCAGGGTTCTCAAGTGTGCGCTTAAGTGAATTAAATACAGATTATTATAGTGTTTCAGCTTCAAAGTTTCACATTTATTTAGATGTGCTACTTGCTGTTTCTTTGTACATAAAGTAATAGTTCAGCTAAAAATGAAGATGTGCTGTAAATGCGCAGGTCTTTCCAGATCAGGAGGAGTGTTTCTTCATCAGATCTGGAGAAATGTGTCTCAGTAATGGATGTGAATGGGTGCCGTCAGAATGAGAGTCTCTCCAGTCCATCAGTTAACATCTGGAGAAGACAAAAGATCAAACTAATCCAGAATGAAGACACTTTCTGAATCTTACTGACGGCACCCATTCACTGCTGAGTAAGTGATGTAAAGGTGAATTCTCATATTCTTGGGACTTGTCCTTTAATTGTGGACTTTACTAGCAATGATTACTTGATCGTGAAGAGACAGAAGCAGTTCAAGCAGTTAGAAATGCCATCTAATTAAAAGTGGTTGATAAAGGCTGCCTGACCTCATCTGATCGATCGCAGGGATTTTATTAATCTCTGTACGTTTTAATGATAAGGTGGTCATGGAGAAGAGCAGGTCAAAGGTCAAACACAGAATGTCCAGCTGTGATAATCCAGCTCGTGAACCGAGACGCATCCGTCTGTGTTTTATGACCTGCTTTACCTTTCGCTGATCTGGTCTTTTCTAAGCGGCCTGCTGTATTTAATGAGAGCGTTGACCTCAGGGTCGTGTGTACTACAGGTTCTTGTAAGAGCATGTTCAGTCCTGACCTCTTCCTCAAGACGAGAGTAAGGAGATGTCAGACTGACCCTTACAAGACTGTTGAGAGAGGTAACTCCAGACCTGGTTCTGCTCCGGTCTCGTGTTCGTTTGAGATGTTAGACACTGCTGGAGTGTATTTTAAAGCACTGATGCCATGTTTTCATTGTTGGTCTGGCTAATAATCCGCTCCAGATGTGTCCTGACCGTCACTGTGCTAGCCCGGGCTGGTTTGGCTTCGACTCACTACTTTGTTTGCAACACTGAGGAAAGACACAAAAACACACGCTCTTATGAAATCGGCTCCAAAAGACTGAGATCGTTTCTGAACAAGTTATTACAAAACTGTTTATTACAGATGATATCAGCATGAGAATCTTGAGTGAAAGACTGACACTCAAACTCAGTCCATCTCCTGCTTTAAATGTATTAGAAATCATACTGAATGATCGGCATTTCATCTTCTGCAGTGAATGGGTGCCGTCAGCATCAGAGTCCAAACAGCTGATAAAACTATCAAGATGTTTTTAACTCATATATGAGTCTATAATCCATAATAACTCTTCCTTCAGTGAAAAAAGAGCATCTGCTGTCTCTCACATCAAAATCCAGCTGTTTAAAACTGTGCAGATTTCTCTCCTGATTCACATCAGAACACTTCTTCACCAGAGGAAGAGTTATTATAGACTTAAAATCATCTTAACGCTGGATTAGTTTGATCTTCTGTCTTCTCCAGATGTTAACTGATGGACTGGAGTGCTGTGGACTATTCTGATGTTTTTATCAGACTCTCATTCTGACGGCACCCATTCACTTCCATTACTGAGACACTGATGTAGACACACAAAAGAGATCATTTTGGGGTGTAGCACTTCTTTAAAATCCTTGCAGTTTGAGCGAATAGTTGAAAAAAGGTTCAAAATCTTAAAAATGTCATTGTTATAGTTCATACTTTTCAGTGTTGAAGTCCAGAAAGAAATGCAATATTTGTGTGTGCTGTGTAATTAGTGGTTTATTAGAGTATTGCTAAGCTTGCTTAGTGCCAGACTCAACTGTGAGTCAGAAAATCATAACTGTGTGTGGTCTGCAGAATCACAGAACAATATGTAATTAAATAAAGCGTCCAAACAGATTTCTCAACTGCCCTGTCCTCCAAAGAAACCTCGTTACAGTTAATTAGGGCTGCTCAATTTGTTCAATAAATCATATTGCAGATAGTTTAATAAACATAGCTGTTATCACAACAGCAGCAGTGCTTCAGAATACAGTTTGTTCTGCCTGACGAGGACTAAACCTCCGATATCTGCTGAAATCTCTGAGGACACTTTATTTGGGCATTAAAATAAAACCACCCTGAAGAGGAACAGATCAGAGGACAGAGGTCTTGCTAACTTTTCCCTCACTGCTGCCAGAGGATTTTGTATTCCTTGCTTATACTCAGATTAGTGTTTTAAATAGATATTTATTCATCATTTATGATGTTCCTTCTGTGTTGAACACAAAAGAAGATATTGCACAATGTCTGAATGTCAAGCTTTGGTTGGTGTATTAATGCAGAAACCGTGTGAACCTCTGTTCTCCTCTGGGTCTGATCTCTCTATCAGTTCTCCTGCCTCTGCTTCTGAAATAGAAACACTATCAGCTCCTGCTCAGTGCCTGTCATCTGCCAGAGTTTCCAGAGCGAAATACAGTCATAATAACGGCTCATATGAGGCGTGCTTCTGTTCTGATCCTATTTAATATTGGTGGTAATGCGTAATATCTCAACATTTGAAAATAAACTAGCAGTCAGTCACGTTTGAAAAAAAAATATATATATATTTTAGTATCTCCTGTTCAGCAAGGCAACGTTTTATTTGATTAAAATACAGTAAAAACTTTATATGGTCAAATATTCTTACAGTATAAAATAGCTGTTTTCCATGTGCATATCTTACACATTTATGCAAAACATGCACAGCAACAAGACCTGTTTTACAGCAATCGCACAGATTTGTTTGTTGTTTTGCTCACAGAGGCTGCATTTATTTGATCAAAATACAGTAAAAATTTTGAAATTGCTTTTTGATTTAAAATATCCATTTTCTATGTCAATAACTGTTAAACTGTAATTTATTTCTGTGATGCACAGCTGCATTTTCAGCATCATTCCTCCAGTCACACACACACACACACACAGACAAAGAAGAACATTTTGTGATCTTGTTGAATACAGTACAGCACTGCTGTCGATAAATACACTGAAACTTAACCCAGCTGGAGGAGAAATAAAGCTGTGATGGCTATAATAGGACGAACATCATGAAAACACACCCAGATCACGTTCCACCCCAAAATCAACAAAAAGAAAAATGTATGTGCTTAAAGATAATAATGCCTGTTTTGTGCCTATTCATGGTGAATAGCTACAGCTGCCCCAAATTCACAGCATTGTAATACATTTTTTATTATATTTCATGTATTACTTCAAAATAATGATACTAAAAAACTAACGATAACATGATTACACTGCAAAGATTTTACTTTGTTTTTATTTTTGACTTTTGTCGGGTTTTCAAGTACTACAAATACTGTTTCTAAATATTTTTAAATCGAGATGAAGTGAGAAGCAAAATGATGTTAAGAGGCATTAAAAATAAATGAGTTTATGTATAAATAAAAAAAGAAAAAATATCTGCCAGTGGAGTAAGAACATAAACTTCTTTTCTTTTTGAATAATATATATATTTTTTTTGCCCGTATTGGCAAACATTTTTCTTAATTTAAGGTCAAACTCACTTAATTTAGATTTTTTAGATATTTGTACTTAAGTTTAGAGGAAAGCCATGTTTCTGAATGACAGAGCCTAGAGAAGCCATGCAAACAGGGAAAAGAAGTGGTCCAAGAACTGAGCCCTGAGGCACTCCGGTAGATAGATGTTGGGACTTGGACACCTCACTCATATATAATGTATATCTCCTGATTCAGAGAGGAACCTGCTGTTGCTGATATCCATGCTGTCTCGAAGAGCAAAGATAATGTGATCATACAAAGACGTACAACAAACGCAGCTCCGTCTCTCTCACACAAAAGCTTATTCTTCATCACAGGTCAAGCTCACTTTTATCCAGACTAGAAGTGTATTGTTGAACAGTTTGTGAAAGTTGTGTAATATTTAACCCATAACTGTGTCTCCTTCCACGCCTCGAGCTGTGCTGCCAGTAGTTTGGCGTCTGATGTTAGCTCCTGGAAAAAGCTGCTGATTTTTAGGAGATTAGAATGAATTGTTGCCCGGAAGATCATGAGAAGAGTATTTTCTATATTTGCGTGAATTTGATAGAATAGATGGCAGCTCAACAGAGAGCAATAGAACAGGAAAAAGCTGCTTGCATTAGAAACAGGCTTTACAGTAATAAATCTATAAAAGATATTGTGCCAGTGTCACTTTCAGCATGTAGTATTCTGAGATTATATCTAGCCTTTCGTGCTTTTTTTTTTCTCTGAATTTTCAGTTTAAATTGAGAATTGTTTTTTTCTTGGGATAACAGTAAAAAAGTTAAATGCAACTTCTTGCAATTCTGACTTTTTTCTTGTAGTTACAAGTTTATATGACTATTTTGCATCTGTATCACACAAGTGAGTTTATATTGTCATTCAGAATCATGAGACAAAAAGACAATATCTTTTTTCTTCAAAGAAGGCGGAGCTTCAGAGCCACACCTACTTGTTAGGTAATCACCATGGAACAGTGAGCATTTACCAGCGTGTGTGAAGTGTTCTGTATAAGCTGTTTCAAACAGACGAGCGTGGTTCATCAGGGTCTGGTGTAGTGTTCCAGTACCTCGTGCTGACCGCTGCCGGGGGTCTATAGAGACTGTATGGTGTTGGTAAGAGTGTGTGGAGCCTGGCTTTAATCACACTCACTCCTGCAGATTCCAGCGGCTGTGAGATTCTCTGATGAGAGGAGGTCTCTAAAGCAGTGTGATCAACCGCTCAAACTCCACTGAATACCTGCCACAAGAACATTCTGCCACACGTCATGTGATGAACTCGCAGGGGCAGTTTGTGTAGAAGTCAGTGAGTGATGGATTACCTGCTTCAGTGACACTCCTTTATCATTCAAATGACAGCTTTCTGTCGTGAGCTTGTTTCTGGGTTAAAGTTATTTTTAGTGTTTTCGGAGGCATCAGAAACATCAGATTAAAACTCATACATCTGTGTTCCTGGAGCAGCAGTCATCAGAGCAGCTCTATCTGTAGAAATAGACAACGATACACTGTTTGGGTCACAATTACACATTATTCTTTTATGCCAAAAATCATTAGGATGTTAAGTAAAGATCATGATATTTTGTACATTTCCAATTGTAAATATATCAAAACTTCATTTTTGATTTAGTGATATGCATCTGAACAACTTTAAATGAGATTTTCTCAATATTTAGTTTTTTCTTTTGCTCCCTCAGATTCCAGATGTATAAATCTCAATAATAAAAAAAAGACCCTTATGACTGCTTTTGTGCTCCACGGTCATGTATTTATAAAAAAAGCTTTAGTTACAAGATGTAGGGAAAACATTTTAATATTGTTTTTACTTGGATGCATTACATTTAAACTCATTAAAAGTGGTGTAAAATAGATCATGTTTAATTAATTAGAATAAAGTATATCTTATTTTTAGGCACTCTTACTTCTCATTAACCTAAGAGTCTAAACAGTTCATTTTTATGATGTATGTAAAGCTGTTCTGTGGATTTTTTGCGTGTGTTCATGAAGAGTTCACAGCGATTGTTTATTATTGTTCTGTTGTTATAAACGCTGATGTAATTAAACCGGAAGTCAATTACACCTGGACTCATGGCTGCTTGATTCCAGCAGCATTTATGATTTAACATTTAGACTTAAAACCCTTTCAACAATCATGTCCGCTCCGGCTTATAATGTCAGGAGGATAAGCGTTTGGTTTTGTGCCGTGTTCTTCAGGCAGATTTAGTTTGCTTTATATTCCTCTTCATTATAATCACTTTCCTTTCCAACCTGCGTCGCTTTCTTCTTCTTCATCCAGTGCTGTTTACTTCTCTGCTGCGATCAAAGAACATTTGTTGATGTTTCCATACTTTTTGTTGTAATTTAGCTAAAAACCAAGCCCCCTTCAGGTTTTAATATTTCTAAACTTACACAAGGGAATGTGGTTTTACGTAATGTGAGTTTTGTGTGTCAGGGAACTCAACAGAGAGTCTGATGCAATATGCGTGTGTTTATGTCTGATCTGTTTCTTTCATTAACTGCTGATGCTCACCTCATGGGTTTAATATCAGATCATTTTTAGTTGTCAGGGAAAGTGGTTTCACCGCTAAGTCTGGTTTTCGACGGCTTTCATTTGCGTCGTCATCTAATATCAGAGATTTACTATGCTCTGTTCAGGGATTTTGTAGTTTGAAGTTTGAGAAATGACAGTAATTTCCTTGAATACAGTCTCACTAAGCGTTTTTCTGCTGTTAGCCGGGGTTTGTCGTGGCTCAGAGGTCTCTGGAAGCAGTGGATGTGGTTTGGCTGGAGTTCAGTCTTCTGCTCTCGACCCCCAGCGGTGTGTTATAATCAAACACACATGTGTTTCTGTACATTCAGTCCTCTAAACATTCAGCCATATAATAACACAATGAGGCAGTTTATTATAGAATACAGCCAAAACCTTACGTAAGCATCTTTCTATAACAAACAGAAATAAATACACCCTGGATTTAAGCACTAAACCACGAATGATAGTTACTATTTTTTATTATAATATTAAAATGACACAAAATCTATACGTCATGTGCACAATTTGAAAAAATGCCAAAACATTCATTAAAAAAATTCTTAAAGGTAAACTTCGGCCAAAAACATATCCTCACCCTCGGTTCATCCAAGATCAGGAGGAGTGTGTGTCTTCATCAGGTCTGGAGAAATGTGTCTCAGTAATGGATGTGAATGGGTGCCGTCAGAATGAGAGTCTGATAAAAACATCAGAATAATCCAGAGCACTCCAGTCCATCAGTTAACATCTGGAGAAGACAGAAGATCAAACTAATCCAGCATTAAGATGATTTTAACTGATTCCGACGGCACCCATCCACTACAGAGGATCCCTTTAATCTATTTCAGCTCTTCCTTTAAGAATAAAAATCTTCCCAGCTGCCATTTTCTTCTTATTTTCTAACTTAAGAAAAAAAGGATTATTTTATATTCCAAAACTACTACTTAAGATTTTTCTCAAGATTTATTTTGTTTCTCTTTCCGTTTTTCTTCAGAAAAACTTATGAAACTTATTAAATAAATTATTGAAAAATCAAACTCTTAAAAATCTTTGTCATTAATTTCTTAAAACAACGTATCTGATCTTGCATTTACTATTTTTTTTTTTTTCAGAAGTGCAACTCATGGTTATTTTATTTATAAGGAAAAAATGTTTTTAAAAGAATAAAAATATTATTATTATTATTTTTTTGCATACTGTAATATTATGAGTGTATACCGTGTATATTTATTTGTATATATAAATACAAGCACATGCATGTATATTTGGGTAAATATACTAATACATGTAATATATAGCATAACATATTAAATAATATATATATATATATATATATATATATATGTAAATACTTTCAAAATATATACTGTGTGCGTGTGTTTATTTATACATAATAAATACAGTACAGGTAAATATTTTATGTAAACAAGACTAATCAGGATTGATGGTTTGACAGAACTAAAAAGAATATTTGAGAAGTTTTTAAAGAAATACACTTAAGAACAAACTTTTTTGAATTCATGTGGGCTATTATACATTTGATGAACTTCATGTTAAAAATATCTGAAATCTTCACAGAACCACACAGTAATGATGGCTTCAGTGTGCTGATGACAGAAACGCAGAATATCTGTCTCGTAGTACACTATACTCTCCCACTCATACATCAAACACTAAACTGCTCCCATATGTCTGACTCCTGACAAGCCTTCAGGTTGCTTCCGTCCATCACGATAAGCCTGTGGAGGTCGTTATGTGTCATTTAGTAATTACAGCTCTCTGTGCCTCCGGCTGTCCTGAACCCAAGCCTCAGTAATCCTCAGGATTCTCCTGTGAAGCCCACCCTGTTTCAATCAGGCCCCGATTAACCCTTTACTACCCCTCTACCCTCAACTAAACCACTCGCTCAGAAAATAAAGAGCTCTTTTACAAACAAGCATCGAGCCACAAGAGCCGTTACACTACTAAACCCTGTTAACCGTGGTATAATCACTGTAACACACAGCCTGTGATGCCTCATTACTGTGTATATACAATCCAGCAAGAGTAAATGCATCAATAAATAAAAATATTTAAAAAAGCCATGATGATAAACTGTGGTGGGCATTTTTCGGTAACTCTTTTTGACACCAGTAGCTGCCCTAAGTGATTATATCTACAAAATGCTGGGTTTAAGGGTCATATGATGTGATTTCAAGTGTTCTTTCACTCTGGAGAGTTACAAGCTTTTAGTGCAATGTATAGGACTGATTCCTGAAGCTGACAGAGCAGTCTATGCTGGCTGTGCACAGAGACTAGAAAGAGAGGCAATTCTACCTC
>JAUCMR010000066.1:284691-294891 GCA_032357425.1 Enteromius argenteus
TTCACCTGATATAAAATCAATGGAAGTCTATGTAATGTCCTCACTAAGATAGCAAAACAAACCTGAGTGTGTGTGTGAGTGTGTGTGTGTGAGTGCGTGTGTGTGTGTGTAAATCCAGGTGTAACTCTTTGTAATCATTAACATTTTCATAAGTAACTCATTTAATTACACATAACTGTGGCTGATTGGAGTTAAATTTACTTTGTAATGAGATGATGTAATATAGCTCGGGGTAGCTAGTTACTCCCAGCACTGTATATGCTGTGTATATATTTAGTGAATATATTCAGTATATCACCCAGGCTTCATTAGAAGCTCAGAATCCTACGGTAGGTCAATCAGCTCTACGAAATGAAGCTAACCGTGTTTGTCTCTGGTTTCCTCTTCAGTAAGACTCCTGAGCCTGGTTCTTCAGACTACCTCATCTGCTCCTTCACACCAGACTCGCTCCAGACGCTCCTCAGACTGGATTTGTATAGTAATGTAGAGTTTCTGTTGCAGATGCATTAGTTAAATCTGCTTGATTCTGTGAAGAGCCGGTGGTTTGGCTGTT
This sequence comes from Enteromius argenteus, assembly GCA_032357425.1. Classification (NCBI taxonomy): domain Eukaryota; kingdom Metazoa; phylum Chordata; class Actinopteri; order Cypriniformes; family Cyprinidae; genus Enteromius; species Enteromius argenteus. Next base: position 285,245 of record JAUCMR010000066.1, read on the forward strand.
TTCTGATGCTGTGATGTTCTCTCGGAGCACTTTCAGACGTCCTGCTGTCTCTGCGCTGTAGAGATACTTCTGCTCTTATCTCTTAGGGGCTCTGTTATAGTCCAAATGTGAATAAATAAATAAACTGATTTTTATCAGTTTTATCAGTTTTATCAGGGGGGGGGGATAAATATATATATTATTTTTGCATTGATTATGCCAGCTTTGAGATTTTCATCCATTGATGTGCAGAACTTCTTAACTTTAAAGTCTATATTTACATTTATATATATATATATTATTGTCTTTTATCAGTCTGACTGTGACTGACTTTATTTTGGAAATGTTAAAGGAATAGAGTTTGTTGATAATGTACTCACCCTCAGATGATCCAAAGTCAGGAGGAGTTTATTCCTTCATTACATGTGTCTCAGCTGTGGATGGGTGCCGTCAGAATGAGTTAAAATCATCTTAATGCTGGATTAGTTTGATCTTCTGTCTTCTCCAGATGTTAACTGATGGACTGGAGTGCTGTGGATTATTCTGATGTTTTTATCAGACTCTCATTCTGACGGCACCCATTCACATCCATTACTGAGACACATGTCTCCAGACCTGATGAAGACGCACACTCCTCCTAAACTTAGATGCCTTAAAGAGTGAGCACATTTTTCCTTCAATGTATTAATTGCACCAAAAATCAAATCAAGAATCAGGCACGAAGTGAAGACGGATGTAAAACGCACACTGCACTTTGGCATGAGGTTCAAAGGCTCATCTGGGACCGAACAATAGAGTCGTTAATAAATGACTGACTGCGAAGAGCAGACAATGAAAGTTCATTTATTATCTGCAATGTTAATATCGTACGTTCAGATTTTTCTCACCATTTATGCTTTCGTAGCTTTGGTGTGGAAACAGAATGCACAGCATATGGTGAAATCACTGTTTACTAATTAACTTACAAGACACACCCACCTGCACGACTCAGAATACGAAGAACTGAATTATTAATTAATCAGAAAAACAGGTTATTTATGGTAAAGCCATGTTAGCTTACACACACACACACACACACACACAGAGCATCTTTAATATGAAGACCCAAGATCATCATCCTCTCATGCTCATTAAACACTGTGAACAATCCTATTAATATGTGCAGTGAGTTCAGATCTTCCCTGCTGTGCCTTCTCTATCTTACCATGATCATGTTGTATATTCCACATCATATTTGTACAATAAACATACAGAAGACGGAGTGGAGGACTCATTTCTGACACTGCAGCATTATGACTCCTTTTTATTGAGTTCATAAAAAAAGACAAACATGAAAGCTTTGCTGAAGCTGATCTCTCTCTCTCTCTCTCTCCAGTGTTCTCGCTCAGAGATCAGTTACTGTAGAATATGTTCATATTCCGTCTCCATTCAGAAACATGTCTCACAAGGGTCCTGGAGAGCCTCGCTCAGGACACCAAGCTCTTTCAGTTCAGTTGGCTCCGGTCTTTGGGGCCTGTAGTTTAGCAGCTTTGGCTTCTTCATCGATTTCATCCATGACTCTCTCCTGAGATACGGAGTAGAAGGTGTATCCGTCTGAGGACCGCCGGTCAAGGCTAATGATTACAGTCTGAGGAGCTCACACAGAAAACAACAGTCTTCAACACACGAGGCAAAAGATATGTTGAAGGACGCTGCTAGTCGTGCTGTGTGAGTCAAGCAACAGTCTTTAACACGGCTTGTGTGTTCAGGGTTGCCAAGTCCACAGTAATCGTGCTGATTTTGCTGCAGGAGCTCAGACTCACTTTAGTGCTATTTTGACACAGCAGACCAACGACACACACACACACACACACGAATGACTAGTTTTGAGCAGCTCTTGGGCTGTTTTTGTCCTGCAGACCTGGCAACCCAGAAGGAAGTCATTCATTCAGACTTGAAACAACCAAATCTAGTTAATAAATAACACATTCTTCAGGTGATTATCCTTTAATTTACTGTATGACGTAAAACTGGTTGTATGTTTTGATGTGCTAACAGTACAAGCATCAGGTCTTATTCTTGTCTTGACTATTAAAGCATTGCAAACATCTTTTAGGGGCATAGCGCCACCTGGCCTTAACATCTGTTATCATATGTTAAAAATACCTATATGTAATTGACATCTACAATCACACCTTAAACCTACCCATACCAGTAAACCTGTCCTTAACCTTACCCAGAACACAATATGAACACATTAAGCACTTCTGTATTGATGGAAGCACACAGTAGTTCAGGACCGAGAAGAAGAACACCATCCTGCTGATTAAAGCTCTTCCAACAGAACGTCTTTAAGTGTTTTACAGATGTCCACGGATTAAAGGATGAACACAGAGACAGCGTGTTTATTATAGTATATTAGTGTTGAGTGAAGGATACAGATGCCGAGCACCAGCGCGCCGATAGCGAGTCCTGTCGCGACGTTTCTCCCGCGGAGCGTCGCTGCTTTCTTCTTCCACTGCTCCAGCTCCACTCGCCGGATAAACTGCAGCTGTTCCCTGCTCAGCTCTTCTTTAGAGGGGTCTATTCTCTTCGCAAACTGCGCCTCAGGTTTGGCCTCCCCTTGACTGCTCTTGTCCGCCATGTTTGAAGCGTGACGTAACGCGACGTGACTTTGCACATCAATGCTGCGTCGACTCTGCGCAGCTCGGGCTTTTTTTTTTTTTTGGCAAGGTCACTTTAAGTTCAGCGCGCGCGCGTGCGTGTGTGTGCGTGTGCGCGTGCGTGTGTTTTATTGCAGAGATATAATTCAATACTAAAGAATTTTTTTTTTGTTAATGTACTGATGTTATATTTCTTATATTTGCGCATATTGTAATTCCCAAAGGAATTTTATTTAGAAAAAAGTTCGACTTTTTGTATGTTTGTTCGTTAATGGTATTGTCACGTGGTTCATGTCAGAACAGGCCAATCACATGGCTTGATTGGCGCTTGGTTAAGAAGAAACAATATTTATTAAAATTCTTAAAAACGATATATTGGGATACAGATGTCTCCATTTTATATTCCAACAAAATAAAATAAACTCTAAAAAAATAAAGCGTGCCGAAGTCGATGGAGCTTGACGAGCGGCGTCACTTCCGTCGGTTACTCCTGAGGAAGATGGCGGACAGGGCTGTGTTTCCGCTGCCCAGCAGAGAGCAGGTGAAGCCCAGGTTCGGAGAGGTGTCTTTAGACCTCTTAACCGACATTCTGTCCAACCTCAACAACACAAACAAGCTTCACCTGGACAGCGTGTCAGATCTGAGCGGATGTCTGAAAGACAGCAGGCTAGTGGGTGAGAGAAAACACATCAGACCAACCACTCCCACAATTCATAGCGTTTCTGGATAGGAATATATCAGTGCTGCCAAATGATTCGTCGGGAATAATGTGTTTTTGTTTATGTAATATATGTGTGTGTATATTGTGTAAATGTATTATCTGTATAAAGACACCTATAGTAAAAAATATTTACGTGTGTATTTATATAAGTAAAGTTAAATCTACAGAAATGACAGGACTACAGCACATGAATTTAGAGGTGTATTTGATTTGAATGCATGAACAGTGTTTTATTCAGTCCCAGTGTTACTGTATGTCTCTGGTGATTTAGGGAGTGTGTTTGGTCTGTGTGAGGAGCTTGGACTGAGCCCTGCGGTGGGATACCAGGCCGTCGAGATCCTGGAGAGGTGATTTACAGACTCTGGAAGCAGCGTTATTCACTGTAAACCTGTCTGAAGCTCCTTCACTTCGTCACGCTCTAGGTTTATGGCCCAGTATACTGAAGATCTGATCCGCAGACGGAGAGGTGAAGGGTCTGAGGAGCTCCTCTTCCGAACGCTCCAGCAGATGTTCTTCCTCTCCGTCCTCTCCAGCGTCCAGATAGCCAGTAAACTGGACCTGTACTCCAGTGTACGTGTATCTCCTGGATCAGAGCGGCGCTGGTCTTCTGGGTGTGATGGGATGTGTTTGTGTTCGTCTAGGTGGTGAACAATGAGCTTGCGGTCAGGTTTCTGCAGGCTGCTGGTTACTCTTTCACCAAAGAGCAGCTCTTGGACTCTGAGATTCTCATTTTAAAAACTCTCAACTTCAGCTTGAACGTCCCGAATCCTTTAACATACGTGGAGACCCTTTTGGAGGTGCTGGGTAAGAAGTTTTCAGAACTTTGCCTTTTCCTCCCTAACTTCACACACGCATCCAAGAATTGCACACAAAAAAAGCTCTGCATTCACTATATCCCGAACACATCTCTAATCAATCATTTGAGAACAATTAGTAATTAGTGTGTGCTGTTGAAGATTTGCTCTTCTGCTGTTTGACGCTTAGCTTGGGATGAGGGACAAGACGTGGCCATGACCGTGTGTGTGTGTGTGTGTGTGTGCGCTGAATAACGAGTGTGTGTGAGTGAGTGAGTGTGTGAGTGAGTGTGTGTGTGTGTGCGCTGAATAACGAGTGTGTGTGAGTGAGTGTGAGTGTGTGAGTGAGTGTGTGTGTGAGAGTGTGGGTGCTGAATAACGAGTGAGTGTGTGTGTGTGTTGTTTCCTCTCAGGTCGTAATGAAGCGAGGGTTCCTGTGGCTCAGCTCCATCAGTTGTGTGTGTGTGTTCTGAGGTTTGTTTACCTGCAGAGGGAGACAATCTACCGCGCTCTGCTCATATACACCACCGGATGCTCCAGTCCTTCTCATGAGCAAAGGTCAGGCTTTTATGTTTAGTCTCCTGCATGTTTTCTGCTGTCTCTCTATTAATGTTCTTTGAGCTGAAGCATGTAATTTTGGTTCAGATGATTCTCTCTCGCAGCTTAAAGTGTAGAGAAAACTATAAATATTCAGCTGCAGTTTGAGTGAAGTCTGGTTTTCATCCAAAATAAAAGTTTTTGTTTACATAATATATATCTGTGTGTACTGTCTGTCACTGTGTATATTCTTTATATACATATAACTATGCATACATACAGTATATATCTTCTTTTTTTTTTTTTTACATGTGCATATGTCTATTCATGTTGTTATATTTAAATATTTAATATATAAACCACATATTTTTCTTAATTATATTCTTGCATAAACATGCTCATAAACACCTTAGCAACCACACAGCATTTCTTATCAGTTCTCCTTCAGGAAAGGTAATTCTGGGTAATATATGAGCTGTTAATGTGGCACGTGAATCACACGCTTCACCTTGAACTGGGCATCAGTCGTCGGTCACAGGGAGATATGAAGTGTGTCTTGTGTTTGTGACAGAGCCAGGTTCGTGTCTGTGACTGAGGACTTCATGCTTCTGGGAGTTGGAGTCATTGCTGTGGCCTCCTTCATTCATCACATCTCAACATGGGAGAAGGTACGGCATGATTCAGTCTGTCAGCTGTGAAGCGTGAATCACTCTCTTCAAGAGTTTCCAGAGAGTTGTGTTTGCGCTGCAGGTCGTGGAGGAGCTGACGGGGATAACAGGCATCTCAGGCCAGAGCATCATGGAGTTTACTTATGTCACCCTGACACACATCACCAAGAACAGATCCGTCTGAAGCTTTCATCTCAGAACTATCAGAGCTGGAGTACACTCCTGTAGGATGGCATTACCTTAGATTTAGATTTCTCTCCTAATTCTATTGTGAAAGTACAGTGTTGATATGAAAGAGAAAGAACTTTATTCATGTTTTGTTATATAGTGAAAATCATTATTGTGTGAGGAGACTCTCGTCACACTTCTTTCTTCACAATGAGCACAAAAACTAATCGTTTCTACACTTTCATCTTTATTTGACTGTCTAGTAAAACACGTCATTAAACAAAAACTGGAAGTTGAGTGTTTGGATCGTGAGATTGGCAGAGGAATGTTTTCTATTTTAATTTGTGTTCTAAAGTAAGTTAGAATAGACGCAGGTTGTGTTAGACAGAACCTCTGATTAACAATAGCGTGTCGTGGCGTCGCGTTGGGTGTAGTTAGGACATGGTGTAAGACCTTCGTTCATCTTCAGAACACAAATGATGATATTATTGATGATATTTTAGAGAGCTATCTGTCCCTCCATAGACAGCAACACAACTGAAATGATCCAGAAACACCGTAAAAACACCAGTAAAACAGTCCATGTGACATCAGTGGATCAATATGTCAATATCGTATTCTTGTATCAAATTGGATCAATAATTTTTTTATAGACTGTAGATTTACTCTGTAGCTCATGTACAGCGTGGTACTTAGGAGCTGAAAAGCTGAATCCTGTGTAACTATGGTTTGTAAAAACAGTTCAAATCTGTGTAAAAGGAAGTTGAAATGACACAGTTGCATCAACAAATGCCGTTTGAAGTGAAGTGACATGTGGCCAGGTATGGTTTCCCATACTAGGAATTTGTGCTCTGCATTTAACCCATCCAACATGCACACACACCGTGAACACACACCCGGAGCAGTGGGCAGCCATAGCTGCGGCGCCCGGGGAGCAGTTGGGGAAAAGGTGCCTTGCTCAAGGGTCTCACCTCAGTCGTGGTATTAAAGATGGAGAGAGTGCTGGGAATTCACTCCCACCACCCACAATCCCTGCCGGACCTGGGACTCAAACCCACAGCCTTTGGGTTACAAGTCCTACTCCCGATTCGTTAGGCCACGACTGCCCCAGATATGAGGATATGAGGGCAGATATGAGTTTTGCATTTATTAACACTATCGGGTAGGTTTAGGGTTGGAAATATTCCCTTCACCAAATCAAACGTGATAGAGCATTAACTTTCAGCAACAGTCCATGGATATTTCAATTCTGATCCATCGCAAATACCTATGTCAACATAATAACAATGTGCCAGGGTTTACATATTGAACCTGTGTGTTAGCGCCACTCAGTGGACCTTTCTCTTTGAAACTGCTGTGAATCGTGCAGTAAGGTATGTAAAAACTGTGTCCAAATCCTTTTTGGGCTCACCATATCTTCTTCTTGAAGCCCTGTAGAGTCTCTTGTTTGAAGCACTGTTGATCTATTAGTCAGAGAATGTCCTGGTCACTGACTGGCAGCTGATGACCTGATTTACTGCAGCGGTGTGTGGACTTCACTGAGAATCCCTGAACAACAAGAGTGAAGTCAAACTAGTATTTAATGAGAGAGGTGTAACGACAGAACAGATGGACGGAATGAATAATGCATTTAATCATCTTCACTAAGCCACATGTATTTTCTGTGAAGGCTGAAGTCATTTAAGCTTGTGTCCTGCTGGACTCTGAAGGAGCAGGAACAGAGAGGAGAAGAGTTATGAATAAAAACAGCAGGGTGACAAAATCTCTGAATACAGCTTTTCTGTCGTCCATACTAACAGTTTATGAATTAAAAGTCAAAAAGCTTGAAGCCAAACAGATGTCTAGGTTGAGTAATCTGTAGACTACAGAAGAAGAATGATGGTATTCTAGTAATTCCTAACATGAGTCTTATACTATTGTTTTTAAAGGTTAAGCTGAGAAGCAGTAAATCAGTATATTATTCTGATTTCTGAAGATCATGTGCCACTGAAGACTGGAGTAATGGTGCTGAAAATACAGCTGTGCATCACAGAAATAAATTATAGTTATACTGTTATATGCTGTTACCCATAACCATTTTAAGGCTATCTTAAATTAAGAAAAAGAAAATCAACTAAATGATACAGGCCAAACATAAAACAGCTGATGTGTTTTTCATGATGCCTCCAAGTTCAACTCGTATTCCATGTGAATTGTTGCATATAATTTACGTAATACGCTGTTCTTGGGTTAAAGTTCTTACCTGACTACTGGAAAATAAAAACAAGCGAGTTTTCCGGTCAACTGCTTCCCTCTTCCCTCGCTCAGCTCAACAAAACATGAACTAATAAATTCTCTACCCATTACTGATAAAAGAACAAAAAGAAGTGAATCGCATCAAAAGAAGTTCATAAACAAAAATAACAAAAGAAAACGGCCTCAAAGAGGCGAAAGAGAGTTTATGTTCTCACATGGACAGTAAAACCTGAAATGTTTGACACTGTGGGGACAGGTCTGTCTATAATTTCTGATATTTAACACAAATGTATGGTTGGCCTGTGAGCGTGGTTAGCAGTTAGCACATCGCTCAGTCACTGTAGGTCTGTTTCAAAGCCTTTCCTCAAACACTTCGGACTTTCAACAGACCTGCTGTTTTGGTATATTAGTGGAACTGATACCGCTTCAGGTCGTTGCTGCTGAGAGTTTTCATTACCTAAGGTTGGTCTTGAGATGTGTAATATGTCTTATTATAAAGAAATGTAACTTGTCCTAGTCGTAATGGGAAGACGTGATATTTTGGGCACTCATCGTCTTTTTATTTCTGAAGTTCTGTGTAAAGCCAGTGTAATAAAACATTGACAGACTCACATTTATCAGTTTTGAGCCACCCACGGGTTATTTCAGTTAGTTGCAAAAAGTTTAAGCAGCAATGTATTGTCATTTTTTCAGAAATGTTGCCACAGGCACATTTAGTTTGAATGACCTGGAGTTGTTTTATTCTCACTCTGTAATGATATCTACTCTGTACTCTACTCCTTTAAATCACACTGAAGTGAAGGTGAGTTCAAGTAAATTTGACCCTTTTTTTGTCACATCAAAAAGTCTTGAAGTTGAACTGGTTTACTCTTGACTCCTTGTGTTCTTCAGAGTCCTAAACTCATCCATTAACAGTACATCTGTTAGTTTTAGGCTTTAGACTGTTTAATGAGCTCTGGACACGTTATGAAAGCTGTTACATGTGTTTTATGTTAATGGTCAGCAGATAGTACTTGCAGCATTTACTGTAAGTAGGTTAAATCCATAATAACGGTGAGCTGGTCAGTGTGACGGGAAATGTTGCTTTAGTTACAGTATTCAGTGAAGGTTAGAATAGATGAGGAGAAACATTCCCAACAATCTCAATCACACACACCTCCACGTGGACCGGACTGCACTCTCAGAGGACACCTGAGTTATTCCACGAACAAGAGGTCATTTGCTCGTGTGAGAAAACACAGATGTGTTTGACTCTGCTGGGACTGAAATCAGGAAGTGCATCTACAGTATGAAGCACAAATGTACCTGAGCTCCTCTGGGAGAACTCGCTCTGAATAGACTGCAGCTGCTGCTCAATAGAGTTTTGTGTCTCTATTCACTTCATGTTTTCTCCTGTGAGGATGTCTGAGCAAAGCCCTGCAGTGCTTAACCTCTACCAGGCCTGCTTCTTAACCAATTAACCAGCTGTCCCAGCAGATAATGAAGGGCAGATATGGTCGTGTGTTTTGATATAGTTGTGAGGACCTAATGTCTCCACAAGGATAGGAAAACCTGTTATTTTTGACTGTGTGAGGTCATTTGTTTAGTCCTCAGAAGGGAAATAAATGATTAAAAATGCTAAATGAAGTTCATCTTAAAATGTAAAAATGCAGAAAGGTTTGTGTGATGTTAGGATTTAGGAGTAGAGTTGGTGTAGGGCCATAAAAAATATTGTTAGACTTGTATTGTTTTTATACTGACCTGTCAAAGTCCTCACAAATATAGCAAGACAAACGTGTGTGTGTGTGTGTGTGTTTATGAGGACACAAATGCGTATAATGACATGGGTATGACAGGTATTACAATATGTAGGTGATTTATGAGGACATTTTCAGTGTCCCCGTAATTCAAAAGACTTAAAAAA
>JAUCMR010000066.1:294991-310409 GCA_032357425.1 Enteromius argenteus
CATACAGTCTGTACAGTATAAACACCATTACACCTATGGAGAGACCCCATAAAACATGGAAACACTACATGTGTGTGCGTGTGTGTGTATGGGCAGGTTAGCTGTTCTCAAGAGCACTCTTTCACTGGAGTGGTCTAAAAATACACACACTGCAGCACATACCCGTCTGTCATGATGAGTAAATCCTGTCATTCAGTCCAGTGGAGATTGTTCTGTAAAAGCCAGTCCTCGTAACTGAGTTCTCCTGTGTGTGTCCAGTCCATTTCTCTGGTCAGGGTGGTTATTTGCTCTCATATTTCTATAAGAAGTTGTACAGCTTTTCCTCCTGCATTACATGTATTCAAGCCAGTGTAATATTTTCTTCATATATGGTTTATGGGAGACACAAACCTGCGAGAGCACATCTTCACTTCTACATTTACTGTAGTTTACTCTATCGCTGAATTTTATTATTTAATTACAAGTATTTCTGATTGGTTCTGCATCACTATAATCATCTTTCTCAACTCTTTGTGATCACATCTCAGAGAGGGTTTGAGAAATAACTATTCACACATTTATTTATTTATTTTTGTTATCAGAGGAACTATGATTTTAACCAAGCAGCCATTATAACCAGGTACATTAGAAATGTGTAATACATTTAAAAGTAGTGAAATAAAAAAGAAAGATAATCACTATGAACACAAGGAAGAATGATGATTGTCATTAATGTATGTAAGATAGAAAAATGCATTCAAAAAAAGTTATAAATTGATTTGCATTTTAATTTTTGTTGTTGTTTTTCTGTCTCACTGTTCAAATAATCATTTCTTTGTCAGTGTACAAAATCAGCAGAGGATCAAATCATTTCCTTACTGTGTGTAAATATATATATTAATACATATGAACAGTTCCTTGCTGAACATCAGAAATGTTGCTAATGAATCATTGTATCAGATATTTGTGTGATTTTGACTGAAATGAACCAATCAGTCGTGTGTTTATGTGGATCAAACCTCAGACAGTCACATTATCAGTTTATAGATTAGATGGAATTGTATTGTAAGGATTGAAGAAGGGATATGGGTTGATTTGTCAGGATGAAGGGATCCAGCCAATAGAAAAGCTCAGTCTCTAATAGGCTCCCAATTGGTTTCTTAATGAAAAGAGTCGCTGGCGAGCGAAAGAGATGCTAATATTTTATTCAGCTATGCTGGTTTTGCCATATGCTGCCTACGTTCCATATGCTTATAGTTTATATTTAGAGTCTGACTGCGTCTGAATGGATTCAGCGCTCTATTACATACGTTTATAGAGAATACATGAACGCAGTGTGAACTCACATTTCTGACAAATAACTGATTCAGTGCACGATTACATCTGTGAGGAGAATACTGTCAGATCAGATCTGTTTTACATGTTAATAAATGGTGAAGCAGCTAGAAAAGAAGATTTACTGAAGCTAATTTTCTTATTGTGATATGTGTGTTACACTGATGTTTTGACTTCATGCTTCAAGAATATTAAATATAAGAGCCTTGAAAGCATGATTATTAGAGAAGAGGTGTGTTTTTTTTATATTTGGAAATAAATGAATAGAAGTGTGCAAAAAAATAAGCAACATATCCCTGATCCACAGTCATTATCCCAAGATAAAGCAGGGTTTGTCTTCAGGGTAAACAAAAACAACAATAAAACAAACAAAGCCAAAAAGCCAGATTGTGGATAGTTTTATATTTCTTGGTAATTACCCTAGTAAAAATGTAATATATTTAAAATACATATACTAAGTATAGTTCAGAGTTATTAGCGTATTTACTGACATATCACTCCAAACTTACTGATATAAATTATAATTAAACATTCTTCGGAGTACTGCTTGTGCACATTATGAGTAATATTTGATCTCTCAATAATATCTTTAATGTCTTTCAATTGTACCTGAAGTATATTTGCAATAGTTATACTTTAACACAATTAACTATACTACACTCTCAGAAATAAAGGTAGAAAAGCTGTCACGGGGGCGGTTTCTTTTCAAAAGGTAGGCTTTCGTACCTATCAGGTCCAAATATGTACCTTTAAGGTACCAAAATGCGCTTTTTAGGTACAAATATGTCCCTTTTGTAAAGATACCACCCCATTAACTAAAGGTTTTCTACCTTTAGTTAAACTTCAGCTCTACTTCTGTACGGTTAAAGTGCATTAAGTACAATATTAGCAGACCAGTTTAATATCCTGAAAGGTATCTTCATTAAATACATCATATACAAATGTAGTAGTAATATCCTTAGCGTTTAATAAACATATTTGAAATGCGTTCCAGTATATTAATGTTTCACTAGTGCATTATTTGGCAGAAATAAATGGAACAATTGGAGATGTGTGATTGTTTGTAATATTGAGTGAAGCTTGTTAAATCTTTGGATGTCTAAAGCAGTGTGAATGATGAAGAGGTGTTTGTGTGTCATTATCCCTCTCTGCGTGGTGAGGGCCGCTCCGTGTCAAGCACTTCTGATGAGCTTTAAATCACTTCAGTCAGTGTGTGATTAAAAGCCTCGTTTGGAGCTCGTTAGAGTCGGTGTGGTCTCGTTTCAGTCTAGGACTGAATGCAGGAATGCTCTGTGATGTCATGTGATGTGTTGACTTCTGAAGTGCATTCTGGGATTTTTACATTTGACGTCTGCACAGCATTAAACCATCAGAGAAACCATTGTTCTGTTGGATTCTGCTATTTTATTAACAAACCTTTCTTCCAGTTGCATAACAACAATAACTAAAGATTGCATATCCAAAGATATTCAAGATATACCTTCAGTTCAAATAATACTATAGTAAAATCATAGAAATGTATTTTTACTTTTAACTGTTGTTTGATAATAAACACCTTTTCAAAGTGTTTGTCAACAAATAATTTTGATAAATTATGAATCTTTTGAGAAAAAAACAGTTGTTACTGTTCATTAAGTTTCATTAAACTGAGAAATTTCAACTTTAAAAAATGCCAAATTATTGAAATCAAATAAGTTTTAAATATTAAAATAAATGTGAACTAAAGCTAAATAGAAAAGTCAAAGCCCCTTTTAAAAATTACTAAAGCACATAAAAAGTAATTAAAACAAATTAACAAACTAAATAGAAAATTAAGTAAAAAAAAAAAAAGATAATTAAAAATAAAAACAAAAGAACACATTTTGGTTATTGATTATTTCATATTATATGTCTTACAAATGTCTAAAACAAAATTAGTTTGATTTATTTTATTTAAAATTTAATAAACAATTTAATTAAAAAATTTTATTAAATGTTTTATTTTAAATTTTGAATAAAAAAATTACATTTTAATTTTAATATTCTACCAAGTTTTAGTTTTTTATTTGTTCTTTCTTTCTGTGCACATTTGCATATATCTATATCTATATCTGTCTATCTGGTTACATATTTGTTTGTGGTCAGAACTGAGCTGATTGTACGTCAGTCTTCAGTGGAAGCAGCAGCTGAACACTGTGAGATCTGAGATGATTGAATATTCTGTGGATGTTTGGAGCAGATGAAGGGGAATCTGAAGACACAGAGTCCAGCAGAGCCTATTGTTTGGCTCCTGTCCCCCGAAAACGTCTTTATTTCCCCGGAGCGTGACAGAAGTGAATACAGGAGGTGATATTGCATCAGTTGGAGAGAGATTAAGGTGAAGGTGTTGTTTTATGAAGATGCTTGTCTGTTGACGTTACTGTTCTGTGTTTGAGAGAAATATCATCTTATATTCTATAATACAGCAGCGCTTCAGCTTCTGAGCTGTATTACACTTGTGCTTTATCTTGGGATCGAGACACACAGTATGATATCATGTGTAGTTCTAGTATACAGTACTTGGTTTGTAGTTGTGTTTAGTTAAAAAAAAAAAAAAAGTTCTCTTAAAAAGTGAACTGAAAGTTTGGAGCTAATAAATAATAACACTTTTTACTTACAGTATAGTTTACAGTATATGAGGGAAATAGAAAAGAAACATTTAACAAACTCTTTATGGTTTTATGAATGTAGTCTGGGGTATTAAAATACAATTGCAATAATGTTTGCAAAAGGGTTGGAAAATTATCAGTATTTACAGAATTTTATTGCAATTTTTATATATCTGTGTTTTATAATAATTTAGCTGGCTCTGAGAATGTGTTTTACAGACTTCTTCAGGAGTTCAGTCTGACAGCTCATAAGATTGGAGCATCCACTGAGTCTCCTAACATTTTGTCCGTTTAGAAAGAGATGCATGTTTTTTTGGAGAGTAAATAGCCGTTGGAGTGGGAGGAGCGGAGGGATGGAGAGACACTTTTAACTCTGCAGGGGCCGTTAATATGAGTATTGACACATGATTTGATGAATGTGACGACTGCAGAAATATATATACAGCGTGTTCTCTCACTGTTACTGATGACTGGAGTTCAACAGCATCAAGATTGTTCATATTTTCTTTAATAATGCTGTGAAGTACTCTAATGTAGGTCTCCTGAGAACACCCAACAGACTTACATAATATAACCATTTTAATTAAATATTTCATTATTTTTTTATATTTAAATCTGGTCACTTAAAGACACAGTAAACTTACTATAATTAGTTAAATGTAAATAAATGAAACAAATAAAAGAATGAACCCTGATGACTGGTTCGTCTTCGTCTCGTTTGGCAGCAGAATCTTTCAGTGGTGATGCTTCTTCATCTCTTTCATCTCAAGAAGTTTTATTTTACTTTTAAGATTGATCATTATTTCCACAAAGCTTGATTTGCATTCTTTCGTGTCCATGTATTTTAGAATAAAGCTCTTGTATTCTCTCTATGTTCAGTCAGCAGCTGGTCTGAGGTTGGTGTAGAGTTATGGTCTGGATTTCTATCAGATTGATGTTTGAGTGTGTGTAGAGTTAGTCTGAGGGGGGCAGTAGACTCCGTCAGTGTTTTCTCTGTCAGGGTTTATGCAGCTTGTAGATGTAAAACCTCAGAATCAGTCTGCAGAGGCAGAAACTAACCCTTTAGAAGAAGTGAGCGTGAAATTTAATGTCTGTGTGTATGAATGTGTTATGAGACCGTTACTAATATAGTTATGTTTTTGATTATATATACTGTATATATATATATAGTTTTACACATCAGTGCTGGTACTGATTACTTTTAATCTGAATTATGTAATCAGATTGCACAAATTAATTAATTATTCATAATGTCAATCATTTATTAATAATCTGATGTTGGTAATGTTACATGACATTCAGGTAAATATATATATATATGAGTAATGAAGTGTTTTATTTTGATGGTTTATGTAATGAGTGAGTCAGGGGTGAGTGGATCCATTCGCAGTATTTATTCAGAGTCAGGCAGGCAGGGTCAAAACCAGCATCAGAAACAACACAGACAATCCAGAGTCATAAACCATAAACCATGCAGCAAACAATCGGCACACGAGAAACAGACCAAGACCAGCACACGGGAGAGACACTAGGAACAGTAAACGCTCGGGAATGACTGCCAGGCAAATCAAGACTTCGTGAAGAGTCTCTGAGGGCAGCTGAAATAGTCTCAGGTACGGTGGGTAATGCAGTCCAAGGTGTAGCTCAGCTGAGGAGATGAGGTTTGGTGGTTGTAGACGGGAGCTCAGGGACCAGATCATGACAGTTTAGTCATTTTTATTGTTTATATTTTTACATTTAGTGCAGTCAAACTATTAATTGCATCAAAGATAAATGTTTTTGTTTACATAATATATGTGTGTGTAGTGTGTATATGTATATACATATATTTTAAAAATATTTATATGTATATATTTATATTGATAAATCTGATATTATATAAAAATATAATTAATATAACATATTTTCTTAAATCTATACTGTATGTCTGTGTATTTAAATACACACAATAAATACACACAGCACACACACACATATATTATGTAAACAAAAACTTTTATTTTGGGTGTGATCAATTGTTTGACAGTATATTTATAGTCATAGAATTTAAATTATATCTAAATATGTTTAAAATATAAACATAACACTTTTTTTCTTAAATATATATAAAAGCATGGATGTGTATTTATACATACATAATAAATCTACACAGTTCAAACACATATATTACATAAACACAGCCAGGCTCTGTTGTTTTGTCCTGCTCTCTCTCTTCTTCTGTCTATTTCTGTTCCTGAGATATGTGTGTTCTGGACTAGGCTCTGTATCTGTGTTATGTAAGCAGCTGGGCTCTGAAGGAAAGATGAAGGAAGCTGCTGCAGCCACAGAATGACAAGCAGCTCCTGATTCACCGAGCGTCAGACGCTGACAGACTCCAGTCAGCTCCAGATGGAGAAAGAGTTTGATTAACTGTGATAGCACTGACAGACATCTTAACTCCTTCAGCACCTTTGAAGGAGTTTCCCAGCTTTCTGTGTTCCCTCTCACTGTAATACAGCAGGGGGCGCTGTTACACATCTTCTGAAAGATTACTGAATCTCTGAATCAAAGTATGGCGAAGAAGAAGAAGCAGAAATAAGTCACTGCTTATGTGAACAGATTCATATGTGAAATAACAGATCATTAGACTTTAATTATATCGATCAAAACTACTTAACATTACAGAATGAAACAGGGATTGTTGATTGATCAGTATTAAAAACAGTTAAAACAAAGTCTTAAAAATGTTGTTTTATCAGCTTTTTGTTCAGAATATTGCAGTTTTGTTTTTTTTTAATTGCTCACATTCAAATGTTGCTAGAAATAATGCATGAAGCTACAATAAAACTTTTTTTTTTAAGTATGGAAGCCAGTTTCCACCACTGAATTTTTAATCCCACAATTCTGACTTTTTTTCTCACAATTGCGAGTCCAATATTGAACGGGTGAAAAGACTGAATAGAGAGTTTATATTTCATGCTCAGTATATTACAAATACATGTTCATATTTATGTACCTAATAAAATGCCTTGTAATTGTACTTGTAGTGTACTAAACTGGTATAAATTGTAACAACTAATAATGCACTTAATGTGCTTTAATTGTGCAGAAGTAGTGCTGAAGTCCAATTAAAGACATACTTAGTATATTTGATTGTGTTAAAGTGGAACTATTGCAAGAATTCTTCAGGTACACTTGAAATATTGAGCATTTAAAGGGCAATATTACACAATCCTCACTAAAAGTGACATAAACACGCATTTTAGGCTTATTAATAAGAAATATGCATTGTGCACAAGTAATACTCCAAATAAAGTTTAATTAAAAGTTAATAAAAGTTATCTGTCAGTAAATATGTTAATAGATTTAAACTATACTTACTATGAAATAAATATATTTTAAATAGATTACTGTTTTACTAGGGAACTGTTTTACGGTGATATTACTTTTCCAAGCAGTCAGACTTAGTTTCGACTGGTGAGCAATAAAATGGGCAAAAAACAAAAAAACCCAATCCTCTAGACTTACCTGAGAGGTATATGTGAGAAATAAAGAGGGCAAGCTTGCGTATAAACCACAATCATCATAACTTCCATTGAGTGGGATACGCTTTACATAACACTCACCTCGTTTGACTTAAGATTATAGAAATTGAGGACGTTTTCTAGATATAGCCGAAGAGGCTAGAGAAGACAGTTTGTCTCTTGTGAGAGACAGAGGTGAGGTCTGTCATCTGGGGGCGTCTTTAATGAGAGAACTTACGTAAGTAACCCAGAGAAACACTCGGCCTGCTGGAATCAGCTTTCATCTCTAACCATCTGGGAGATGTATAAGTGAAGATGCAGAAATGAAGCTGTAGAATATGGAGTGGGGCAAAGTGAGATGATGTACAGTGTTACTGTAGAGCTTCTGTTTGTCTTTCCATACGACTTCAAACGGAGAATTTCACAATAGCTGCCAAATGTAAAGTTTGACCTTTATTGTACACTGTATAATTGAACACAGTTGATTATTAGAGCTGAGATGATCTGAATGACTTCATTATAATCTCGATTCATTTACCAGTATATTTTTTTCCTGCATCCCTAGTTTTGTCGGCATGGCAACAACTCTTCCTCTTCTGTAAAGCAGCACAACATGGCCCCGCCCCCTTTGATGTATGTTCCCGGGGGCGGGGTTTATGTAAATGAATGGGTTTGTGATGTCACCAACCCAGGAGGTAACTTCTTGTAGTTTCTACCAGCCATTTTTTGCATTAAACTTCTTCATTTTAAAAGACAATATCTGTGTTTGCATATAATTAATTACAGTGTCGTAACTTTGCAGATATTGTTTATGCTCAAACAGCAACGTTACACACTAGCTAAAGTTAAAAAAGTGAAAATGCTATTAACCACCCTTTTAATGTGTGTTATTAATTAAATATGTTTGAAGGAATAAGAAGAAAATTGCTGAACATTTACTCTCCCTCCAGCCATCTAAGTGTGTGTGTGTCTTCATCAGATCTGGAGAAATGTGTCTCAGTAATGGATGTGAATGGGTGCCGTCAGAATGAGAGTCTGATAAAAACATCAGAACAATCCACAACACTCCAGTCCATCAGTTAACCTCTGGAAAAGAGCTGTTTTGGTTTGTAGTCGCTGCTTGATCTGTGTAGATTTCTCTCCTGATTCAGACCAGAACACTTCTTCACCGGAGGAAGAGTCATTACTGATTATAGACTCTTAAAATCATCTTAGTGCTGGATTAGTTTGATCTTTTATCTTCTCCAGAACTGGAGTGTTGTGGATTGTTCTGATGTTTTTATCAGACTCTCACTCTGACGGCACCCATTCACATCCATTACCGAGACACATCTGTCCAGATCTGATGAAGAAACACTGCTCCTGATCTGGATGACCTGAGGATGAGTACATTCCTAACAAATTCTCATTGAATGTTTAATCTGACTTTATTTTTGTAGGTAAATATTGAAGTTTTCTGACATCCTCAATCATTTCAAACACTGATCTGGGCTGGAGTTATGCAGTAGAAATCTCTTCGTGCTGATGGCATGGATTACTCGAGCTGATTACAGCGAAGCTCCTGTCTGAGGTCATAGCTTCATCTGCTCCTGTCAGGAGCACAGCCCTTCACGTCTGCTTCTCTCTCTTTCCTCTGCTCTTTTCTCAGCGGCCTCCTCCCTCATTACTCTCTCTCTTTCTCTCTCTCTCTCTCTCTATAGCAGACACAGGGCTCTGGCAGAATACTAATAGATTTGCCTCGAGTCGCTGAAGTAAATCCATACTTCCACCAACAATGGTCTTCTCTTCCTCTAATTCTCAACTGAATCTTTTTTAAGACTCTTTCTCAGATTGCTTGGGATAATTTGTTACCATTAGCGATGAATCATTATTCAAATGCAGCATTAGAGCGGTGAATCTATTTGCATATCAATAAAATGTGTTATTCTTTGAAAGTGCGTGTGATTAATGAGAGCGCCGCCGGTCTCTGTGAGGATATCCACTCGATCTTACCCCTGGATTGTTTGATTCAGTGGGTTTAGTAGGAGCACATTAAAAAGCTTTGAAACTCTCTAACCTTTCCAAACATTCATTACTGTTCACAGCAGCAGCAGCCGGCCGATCCTGGCCTCTCTCAGTCCTGCTGCGCTTTCAATATTAATTAAACTCAATATGGCTCTGTCACGGATCCAACTGAAGCACAGTACACAGTACTGATATATTACTCTCCGTTTATACCTCATTATTATCTCTAGACCAGCTGCTCACACCATCACCTGGACTGGACCATAACATGCTACTCTACTGAAGATGTTCTTTAGTTCTTGTCCTTATCAGCCTTATCAAATGATAACCCTAACCCTATGTATCTACTATCTGTCTGTCTATCCATCTATCCATCTAACTATCTATCTATCTAAGTAGTGCTGTCCAATTAAGTCCAATTAAAGACATACTTAGTATATTTGATTGTGTTAAAGTGGAACTATTGCAAGAATTCTTCAGGCACACTTGAAATATTGAGCATTTAAAGGGCAATATTACACAATCCTCACTAAAAGTGACATAAACACGCATTTTAGGCTTATTACTAAGAAATATGCATTGTGCACAAGTAATACTCCAAATAAAGTTTAATTAAAAGTTAATAAAAGTTATCTGTCAGTGAATATGTTAATAGATTTAAACTATACTTACTATGAAATAAATATATTACTTTTTTAACTAGGGTTGTGATGCTTTTTTGGATGCTCTGAATGTGCTGATATTCAGTATTATAAAAAATATGGTACTATTGCAAATAAACACCTGACTATAGAAAGTATATCCAATGCTTCAGTGTTTTCCCAAATGAGTGTGAGTGTGTTAGAGTGTGCGTGAATATCTGCAGGGCTGCTAGTGTTTCTGTTCTCTGTGACAGGTGTCTACGGTTCCTCAGGCTTAAGTGACCGAGGGATTTGCTTTGAGTCCCTTTCCCAAATCAGCTGTGACTCTTAAATTGATGCGGGTGTTTCAGAGGAACGACTCTGCTTCATGAACAGGAAAAGAGACAAATGAGATCTGACAAAGTGAGAAAGGGACGAGTACTAGTGTGTGTTCGCTTGTTTAGTTAAACATAAGACATGACAGATGACTAACGGGATGACCCCAGTGTTTAAAGGCTCATGCTGTGTT
This sequence comes from Enteromius argenteus, assembly GCA_032357425.1. Lineage (NCBI taxonomy): Eukaryota > Metazoa > Chordata > Actinopteri > Cypriniformes > Cyprinidae > Enteromius > Enteromius argenteus. The sequence goes on from JAUCMR010000066.1 coordinate 305,589, forward strand.
TTATTTCTTACAAAAAAATCAGATTATATGATTTCTTCAGTCTCACACAAGCAGTCTTCTGACGATCTGCATGAGACTCATTTATTATCATCATTAACTGCTGTCATGATTGACTTAACACGATCGTTTAAAACTACGATCATCATTTATCATTACGATCATACAAAGAGTAGTATACTTCAAGTTTATTTTATTAAGTATACTTAAGTACATTTTTAAGTATACTTTATGTAGTAAGTGCACAGATATTTGTGTACTAATAGTATACTTCTAAGTGTATTATTTCAATACTCATTATACTTTAAGTATACTATTATGTCTGTATTTAGGTGTTGAAGTGTATATATTTTGTTCTATGAATATCTGAAAATAAAAAAAATATCAAAAGAAAGTACAGAGAATCTGCTTGTGAAAAAACTATTTAATTCTAGAATCATTTTTGGTCATAAATACACCACTTGGCTTCTCCAAATGTGTTTTAAAGAGAGACAGAAGGGTTGTAATCGGTCTGGTGTGTAATACACTTTATTTACGATGCATTACCTTTATTCAGCCTTCATTCCAGCAGGGTTTTCTTTGGTCATGTGGTTATTTATGTCTACAAAAAACAATCAAACAAGAACTCTTTAAGAAGTGCTGGTGTAAGCAGCATATGAAATGTAGACGTTTGTGTTTATTTTGTGAGGAACTCACCTCTTACTAAATGTTTTTTTCTTCCAGTGTAATATAAAGCAGTAATTGCAGAGACAGCCCAGATGAAGTGCCTCGCTCAAGGACATGATGCTGGCGGCTTTATTTCATTTTCTTTCTTCTGAGGTTTCTTCTGCGCCGAGGGTGACATTCATCAAGTATGTACTACACTAATAAGTGTCTGTCACAGGTTGGTCTGAGAGTGAGTCCTGACTCGAGTCAGATTTGCTCGCTTGGTCTGCTTGGGATGTTCTTTCTTTTTCTTTTCTTTGTTTTTCCGACATGTAATGAAGCGTACAGATGATCTGAACTACTGTTGATGACACTGCACTGATATTCCTCAAGCATTCTAGTTAGGGTTTGTTTTAAACTACAATTCAACTTCTTTTATAGATGATTTTAGGCTATATAAATATATATATATATAATTCATATATGTCTTTGCAAGTCTCCAATGTTCCCCTTTAATGCATCAGTTGACTTAGTTTGGGCTGTTTTTGCAACAAAACAAAGCCAAAAATGAATGAATGAATGGCTGAAAAGGAAAATGAATTTGAAAAGATTTAATAATTTTCTTTTTGTGAAATTATTGTTGACTAAAAGATATAATGATATTTTGTTTCAGCTATTTGCCAAAGGAACATTTCTAATTTTCATTTATTTTAAACTGATGCGTAACTTCAAATAAAACTGTAATAAATTAATAATAAAAAACACATATTTAAAAAAAAAAAAAAAACTAACACAAATTACAAAAACACAAAGTATTAAAGCTGAACTAAAATTAAAATAAACTGAAAATGCAAAAATTAATTGATTTTAAATTAATTGAAAATATTAATAAAAGCCTTGCACTGATGTTCCTCAAAACTTCTGCTTTAAACTGATTTTTAAAACGGACTCCATTCAGATTTTTACAGATAATATTTATTTAATACATTCTTATACATAAACATTTATGTTTGCTCTTTATTGACAGGTTATTAAGCTTTCAAATGTGTGTTTGCCCTTCTATTTTGCATCTATTTGCATATTGAATTGTGATTGTTCCTGCATATATTTGACATTTCTAGCTGTCTGTGCACTGCGTCGGTTCTTTGTTCAAGAACACTCAGCATTCAGAGAGCATTCAGAGCTGGTTTAGCTCTTGTGAATGTTTAAAGTCTCCTCCTGGACTGGCTCTGAACAACATCATCTCTCTCTTAACCTCTTAACCAGGAGCATGCCAGCTGGAATAAAAGCACATGGTTGCATTAAAATGCATATTTTGTCATGTTTGCTTCTGTTAACACTCACTCAAGTGTTGGGTGGGTTTTACAACACGATATAGAGCATTACCTCAGGTGGATCAGAGTTCTTTTTCCAACTTATAGTATCCTGCATCAGGAGTCAGGACTGCTGTAATGTTTTAAAGAGCAGCACAGAGTGTTCAGCATTGCATTGATGAGCAATTAAGAAGGAGAGGAAAGGAGGCAAATGTAGTGAAGAGTGAAAGGTGTGATGTTCTTACAATAATAGAGAACATAGTGTGTGTTTCTCCTCTCTCGGCTTGCTCGGTTTGGATTTGACATTACTACTGTTCATAGGAACTATATTCGATTTTTTTATTATTTTCTTTTCTTATTTTATTTTTTGTAGCTGTGGGACTAATTACTTTACCTGAAAGCTCTGGTTGAGGGATCAGAAGTGTTAAAAAAATATTAATGAATGAATTAATTATGTGACTAGATTTTGGTCAAACTACTGCATTGAAATCTATTAAAAAACAAAAACCAATAAGTAAATAAATAAAACATAGGGTTTCATATATACAGTGATTATACTGTTTGATAAATATTATAAAGTTACTGACACTAACTGAGTACAGTAAGCATTGCAAAACAGTTTTATAACCAAAGTGTTTCTTTACAAAAACATATTACAAAAATAAAACTAAATAAATGTCTCTGGAGCACAGCAGCAGTCATCAGCAGCGCAGGGATATCTGTAGAAATACACAACAATACACCGTATGGGTCAAAATTATCAAAAAACATTGGGATATTAAGTAAAGTTCATGTTGCATGAAGATATTTTGTACATTTTCTACTGTAAATACTGTATATCAAAACTTAATTTTTCAGTAATATGCCTGCTAAGAACTTCATTTGAACAACTTTAAAGCTGATTTATCATCTCAATATTGAGATGTTTTTAATAGATTTTCTAGTTGTATCTCAGCCAGATATTGTCCTCTCCTAACAAACCAGACATCAGTGGAGAGATGATTTAGATCTTTCAGCTGTGTGTGAGCACTTGTTCTCGTCTCAGACTGAAGAGAAGAGTTCGTCTCTTAGTGTATTGTTCTCACACTCTCTAGACGTGTCTCTGTTGATGTCAAACTCATCTTTCTCTCTGCTGTATCACACACATCACACTTCTGATTCATCTAAATAAGCTATGGATATTTCACCTGTTTCTGACTTACTGATTACTTGAAGAAAGCAATAAACCGTCTTAGGTCTTCTTATCTTCTCAAACACCTCCTGCTGAGGTTTGTGTGAAGTCAAGTGTCCTTTTTCAATGTGTTTGTCATCAACAATCTGAATATAATAGAACATGAATGTATTTAACCCTATAAAGCTACATTTCTAAAGCCTCAGCATGATCCAGACTGCTGTTGTTCTCCATCTCCTCCTTGTCTTCTGTTGCCTGATTTCATTTATTCATTTATTCATTCTTTCTTTTTTTAGAAGCTCTTTTATTGTATTTGTGCAAATGTCCAGCTTCAGATCTTACTGAACTAAATATCATACAGCGGTGGTTCAAAATGATTAGAACCCTACAATTTTAGTTTCAGCAGCTAAAAATGGTTTTAAGTCAGTTATTTCAAATCCTTTTTATAAAAATCATGTTCAAATCTATTAAATATGATCATCAGTCTTTTGAGAAGTCTCAGTCATCACTGGATTACATAGCACTGCATATTTTAAAGCTACAGAACTTAGATCACAAAACAAAGCATTTAAATATTATTTAATACATATTATTGGAGAGACAGAGTAATGACGGATATTTATATTATTGTGTTATAAAGATGCCATCAATTTACATTACAGGCATCAACATTTTTACATTTCGACCAAATAAATATAAACTTCAGTGTTCTTGCTCAGTTTGGACCCAAAAATATCGTTCAAACATCTAATTCTTAGTTTTATGCATTTACTTGAATACAAGCGTTTTTGATTATCCTAATATTAAAATAAAACCATAAAACACAGAATCTAGAGAACTCAGACAATGCTGAATTTGTGAGGAAAAACACTAAAACATTTCATAGTGCTCGATTTGTTTTAATGCTTTATGAAATTTGTTTTCTTGTTTTATGAATTCAATTGATTAACAGTGTTTTTATTGATTAAAAAAGTAATTAAATCATTTTAACAGAATTCAGAAAAGTTAAGACAATGGAGCTTTTCTGAAAAAAAAAAAAAGATTATTAATAAAATAAGAATTATTAATAATGAAAGAGTTGATTATTATTACGAAATTTCATTTAAGGCAATAAAATGTTAAATTGTTAAAACTTGATTAGACATCTTTTTTTATTCTTTTTGCCAAAAGGTCTAACTGATTTCATAGACTTCTCCAGGATGTCTTTGAGTCTTGTTTTCTGCTGGACTGTAAGCGGTGCTCTCTGAGTGCTGGACAGGTCTCGCTGTAAACACACTGATACAGGAACAATGAGCACCATCTCACTGTTTTAATGTACTTTAGAACAGTTGCAAAGCTCGTATTCTCTCTCTATTTCTATAAATATATGTCTATAGAACCACATGCAGGATATTTATGAGCAGAAGTAGCCTACTTCATAGTCTCTCGTTGCCTGTTTAGTGCCTTTGACCCATATAATGATGATGTTCAGCTGCTGAAATGCCACTTCACTTTCAGACAAACATTTACACCTACTTCCATCTGCATTTCCTCTCTCTCATCCTCTTTCTTTGTATCAGCTGGCTTTACATGCACTTTGTGTGTGTGTTTGTGTGTGTGTGTGTGTGTGTGTTTGAGTGCGGGTTTATGTGGTTTATGAGGACACAAATGTGTATAATGACATGGGTATAACATAGGTATTACAATATGAAGGTG
>JAUCMR010000066.1:324349-340351 GCA_032357425.1 Enteromius argenteus
TCTAAGGACTCTTCTAGGACGGAGGAATAACGATCTGGAGATCGCTATGTCTATGTGAGAAAACCCCTTTCTGATGTTTTAATGATTACTGACCTGGTTACTTACCTGTTTGCAGTGAGCTGTGGGATATCATTACAATCAGGAGATCGTCTGCTTCATTCAAAGAGTTTGATATTTACCACGTCTACTCACCTGTCACCTCTATCACCACTGGACAATCGGATGATCACGCACATCAAGTGAGAATACCCCACTGCCATACTTACCTGTCTCCCTCAGTCCCTGTCCCATCAAAGCGATCAGGAGATCGCTCTCTCTCCATAACCACAACCCCTATGCCTAACGAAACCTGAAAGAAAGACAAGGAGAAGGACCTGTGTTAAAGCGATCGGGAGATCGCTCCTTTAAGAGCTGTTTTTGTTCATTCCAAAGCAGCTTACCAGCTTATGACTTCTCGTTGAACTTCTTGTTGAATTTATGACTAAAGAACTTTCTGTTTAATAAATCTGCTTTGAAGTTACTCACCTTGCCTCACTTGTCCATGTACAGCTCTGGAAAAAAAATGAGACCACTGCAGAAAAATACGTTTCTTTTGGGTTTTATCCTAAAAAACGTTCATCTGACCAATACACCACCAATGCAAACAAAACGATTGTTTCATTTTTTGTGAACTGCTGTCTTTGAAATATTAAGGAAAGAAGCATCTTGACGCTCACTGAATCCTTGTGACAGTAAAGCTAGGATTGAGCCCTGTTTGTCCTGATTTAAAACCTTCCTTTTCACAGTTTTTTGGCATGTTTAGTGTTTATTTTTACTTTTCTAATTACTTTTGAAAGACTTCAAGCATTTTTTTTACCATCCAACTGGTCACACTGCAGGAGAAAAGTGTTCATTACAGCAGTGCTTTTTATACTTTTCCCCTTAAATACAATTGGATTCAGGTGCTCCACAAATAAGTACCCCAAAGAGAATGTTTGTGTAGAAATTTAACAACGACTGGCATGAAATGCTTAGAGAGCTTAGAATGCTCAGATAGATACTGATTTAGGAGTAAATTGCAGTGGTCTCTTATTTTTTTCCAGAGCTGTATGAGCGTTACAGATAGATGCTCAGAACATGTCTTGATTAGAAACAGAATTTTGGTTTAAGTTAATAAATTCAATCAATTCTGCTCTCAGTTGAGAAAGAAATTCTTCTTTTTGCAGTAAAAAAGTATTAGTACATAGAGTGTTAATCTGAAGATGTGCGAGTACAGCATTATGATCTGAGATACTTTGTGGTAGAAATTCAATATTGATTAGATCTGGTAGTAATGATGATGAAAATAGAATATAGTCAATTCTCGAGAATGATTTGCAACTTGGTGAGAAATAGGTATATTCTTTGACTGTAGGATTATGCAATCGCCAAGCGTCACATACATCTAAACCCGCAGTGAACCGTCTCAATGCTGTAGAAGATTAAGACTGTGCTACTGAGATTGACGGATTGGAACGATCCAAATCTGTGTCAGGCACCACATTCATGTCTGCTCCAATGATAATTGAGTATCCATTAAGAGATAAAAGAGTTTTTGAAACATTTGGAAAAAGGAGGCATCATATGAATTTGGGGCGTAATATTAACAAATGCCAACTTCTTTCCTTCTGTTGAAGTACAACAATATGCAACTCTACCATCATTATCTGAACCTGTATGTTCAACAGTGAAGTTAGAATTGTGTTTAAGTAAAATGATCACCCCTTTCTTTTTAGAACTACAACTTGATGACACTATAGGAATATAATGTCTGTTTGGCAATCTTTGGTTATCTGAGGCAATTAGATGGGTTTCTTGGAGGAATGCTTCATGAATCTTTTTCTATGTAAAAGATCTAAAACCTTTGTACGTTTGATAGGAGTATTTAACCCCCTAACATTCAATGACAAAATGTTTATTCTAACCATAATCTGTAATTGGGAAACTCACGCAAATTGACACATAAAAGTTATAGTATACTAAAAAGATGTCCGTTAGAATTTTCACAGATGTAAACAGAAAACTTGAAATTCCTGAGTGCTTTTATGTGCCTGAGCGCCTCTCCCAAATCCACCATTTAGCCAACGTCTGTGGCGATCGAGTGGCAATGTCTAGGCACTAATCACCTTATTAACCCCCTGAGAAAGGTGATTTTTTTGAGGAAAGTTAAATTTACAAAACACTGTATTCAAATGCAAAATTGTGGTCTAACATGTGACAACTCCCTAACTGAATTTTACTACACAAAATTTTAACTAGGAACTGAAACACATCTTTATCAAACAGTCATTTAATAGTTAAACGTTAACTCATTATATAACAGTATCTGACTAACACCCTAAACAAGAAAAAATAAAAAAATAAAAAAAAATAAATAAATTTGTTAAAGGATGTTTGAAGTCAGAATGCATTTGCACAAAAAAGATTACCACTCGGCTTTGGTAAATAACAAGGGTGCGAGCTGAAAACGCATGTGTTCCACGTATAACACGGATTTGTTAACCAGACATCGCTAATGTTTTTATACGGCCTCCTCCTCCATTCGTACCTGTATCTGAAGGTTTAAAGATCTGTGAGCCGTCGGCATCGTCACGCCATCTAAACCCTCGATGTATTTATCAGCGTCCTCCGGAGATTCAAACGAATGCTTTTGGCCCTTGTAGGTGACTCTTAGTAGTGCTGGATAGATCAGGAAAGATTCAGCGCCTTTCTGATGGAGCTTTGCTCTAACGGACGAAAATGCCTTCCTCCGTTGCGCCGTCTCAGGACTGTAGTCAGCGTAGAATTCCAGAGTCGTTCCTCCAGGCAGAGTCGGTTTTGCATTTCTTCTTTCAGTGTTCGGAGAACAGCACCATTCTTGTTAATATAGCCATTAAAGGGAATAATCTTTATTGTCTCTGTTAGCATGCTGGAAACCATTTCGCGCATAGCCTTCTTTTGCACTTCGATTGCACGGCTAACAATGGAGGCCACATCGTCCTCGATCGTTTTGAGGCGTTTTCCGCTAGTATCTTGTTTTTGAGGTGACATTGACTTTTTACCATACTTAAAGTATAACTGATACGTTGACAAAACAAGAAACTATCTTTCCTCAATATGAAAGAAATGACAGAAAATAGGAGGTTTTTATCGGAGCCTAGTGCTGAGCTGTCATCTTGCACACGCCACCGGAAGTCAAGTTTATAACAATTTTTATCGGAAAAGTCATTGTATGTCTATGCTCAAAAGTGGGACTTACAGCTGAAAGGCTAAACAGTCTTTACAAATTTGAAATTAAAAAGTTGTTAAACTCATCAAGACACTGACAGTAGAATGCACTTCAGGACTAGAGTTGAGGAGCTCTGACACACAACAAAGAAATTTTTTGTTATTTTATATGGGGTCAAATTGACAACATCAGAAACATATAAAAAATTCTGCATGCATATTTCACAACACGTCAGCATGTTGAAAGTGCATGTTCATGACCCTAAATGAAGAAAAGTCACAACATTTCGAGAAAAAAACATGGGTTTATTAGTATTTCATATAGATTTTTACCATTTTTGGCTGACAAAGTATTTATTTGTATTGAAATGACTGGGAAAATGCTACTTTTTTTTGCTTCATAGGATAGAAAAAAACTAAAATAACAAAATTTAACCAAGGTATGTTATTACTTTGGTTGTGTAGAGTGGCCTTAGAACATAAAAATAGGTGGGTCAAACTGACCCGTGAACAGTATGAACTATTTTTTTTTGGACATTTCAAAACACATCAGCGAGTTGAAACTTTGCATGCATGTTTATGACCCTGAATGGGGAAAAGTCACAAAACTTCCAGAAAAAATACATAAGTTAACTGATATTTCCGACAACTCAAATATCAAAAAGGGTCAAATTGACCGGGAACAGTACATGAGGATTTTAAACACAACTTACTATAAAAGAGATCAAAGACTTTGTAGAACCCCAGGTAAAATGATACGATTGCTTCAGTAAATGTGTTCTGTTTGTTTTCGTTAACACTTAGGTTTAGGGTCTGGTTAAAATCATGTTATTTTCAAAAGCAAACCGCATTAATCGTTTATCATCACTCACCAGATATTATGAAACATACAACAAACAACATAATAAAACAGATTCACATTCGTCTTTGTTCCTTGTGTAGCATCACTCACTGGACATTTCACTTTGAAAGTGTCAGCAAATGTAAAAAAAAGAAGCAATGTAACATTATTTGCAGAAGTTTTTCCTGTTGAGTACTGAATGCAATAACATATGAAATCAAGCTTGCGTAAGAAGCGATGCACTGTATTTTGGGCCTGTTCAAATGCTGTTTAAAAGTAACCCCCCCTAATAATTTCATATCCAGCATCCGCTATCGTATGAATAAAAGTGACAGAAGACCCTCTCCCATCCTCTTAGCGGTCCTCTTTCTTTTCTTCTCCTTCTTTATCTTGCTCGTTCCATTTGTCTGTGATTACCTACGGCTGAAGAAAAGGAGAAAATGGCAGATTGTATCCATCTCTTCACCTTCACATTTGAACAAAGCCCAGCGAGAGAGCAGTGACCTTTTTACCAGATCAATCACATCCTGATTTAAGCCTCCCGGGGCGAGGTGGGGGTCCGAAGCGCCTCCTCCTCCCTGGAGCCGTGGAGGTGTGCTGCGCTTCTTGATTGGAAATGCCACAAGGCCTTTGTTTTGTGGATTGAATTCTGTTTCTCTCAGGTGCATATCTGCAACATCAATTAACTTCTGTCGATGCTTGCGGGGAGGCACTTAGTTCACCTCTGAGCACAACAAAGCCAGGTATACAGCATCCCGATGAGGTTTAGCTGATTTATTGAGATTTCATAGAGCTGTAAGTGTTGTCTGTTGACAGCATTTTTCATTTTGTACTGCGGTAAAGAAACTGTGATAAAGGGCCGGAGTGCGTTTGAGAGGCAACTTGTTGATTCCTTAGAATGCATTTACTGTATACAGTAAAATTATGAAGGTGGGTAATGAATAAATAGCAAATAATATATTAAAAACGTTAGAATATAAGATTCACTCCAATATTCCACAACGGATCTACCTACCCTATTTCTGCAAACATCCAAAAATATGTATCTATACATGCAATTTACTGCTGTTTCCAGCTAAAATGAACCCGAATGGCAGTTAAACACCAACAAATTGTTGTTCATTTTCACACAGATCATGATAAGAGGAGATTTTTGCACAATTCCCTGCAGAATACTATGTTATGAGCTCAAAACACAGAGCATGATTTGTAAACTAATGCATTTTGGTGTTTCAATGATGTCAACCAGCTCCATATGTTTGGCTTTTCTGATGAAGTAAACTTGCTCGGTAGCGCACCCTGTAAATCATATAGAGTTTAAGACCAGTGACTCATCTTTTTGAGATTATACTGTAAGAGTCATTTGTTTATGGAGTTGGGCTATTTTGAGATTCACTGAAAAGAATCAGCTCATAGAAGCCATCAAAAATCAAACATCAATCACATTTTATAAACTGTATGTTTATATTTGATTGAAAACAACCAGCTTAGCGTAACCAAGAATTGAAGTCACAGTACGTTTTTGATTCACTAAAAGAAATCAGCTCTTAAGACTCTATTTTGTGAATGTCTGCAGTGTTTGATTTCTTATCTACACATGACTGTATGCTGAGTTGCAATATATTATTGTCCTTAAGGATTGCTTTTTCATTTTTCCTGCTTTCCGTGACCCAGTTGGAACTGACCTTTGACCTTATTTTCTGCTTTAGTTTAAGCCCTTATGTTGTTGATTGTCCTCTGGATTCCCTCTGAACAATGAGCCTCACTTCACCTCCTGTTCCAGACACAAATTAACTACCACAATCAATAACCTTACTGCTATCCCCATAGATCTCACTAAAATTACATTTTCCCTTAATGCCAATTAATTGGCCTGATGAAATTAAACCTCCTCTTCTGCTGTCGATCTGCTTCCACTTTTCCTCCTCACTCCATACCACCATTATAACGCCATGATCAGCCCTTTTTCTGTTCTCGCTACCTGTAGCTCCTCTTGAGATCCTCCCTGCATCCATGAATTTTACCAAAAATAGATTACCTGAGGTCCGTCTCCGGGGGTCGGGTGAGACACGGCGCAGTTTACACTCTGTAGTGGCTTGAGTCTCTTGTGAGCAAGCGCAAACCACAAGAATGAACATGATCTTTCTAGCGCAATTCTCACTTCTGCTAGTCTATTATCTGTATTATTGTGAACTTCAGCTTTATGTGATTGACAGTCTTATTTAGTCTGATTTTTATGTATGTTTTATGTCTTTCATTGTTGACTGCCTCCACAAATGACTATTTTCTGTTTCAGACTATTTCGAACTGTTAAGCACTGACCTCTTTGGATCCAATCTTAGAGGGACACTCCACCCAAAAGAGAGTGGGAGTGGAGATGCAGTGCAGGCGTACAGTGCATGTACAGTGAAGCGTTTATCATGCAGGGCTGGTGCTTGACATTCAGAGGACAGAGAGACATCGAGTGATATTAAACCCATAAATCTCTGTCCGTTTTACCGGAACAAATACAGCGCAGAGAGTGAAATCAAGGCTGTCAGAAAGTTAGATGGCCAGATCGCCAACTAGCATTCAAGTCACATTTGGGCCAGGCTGAACTGTTTGTTTGAATCGCTGATGCGTTTAGGCTTCTTGATCTTTAATATTTGATGTCTTTATTTAAGAGCATCCAGTGCTGGCAACAACGAGGCCGTGGGTTTGGAGCAGGACGAGTTCTGAATGCTTTATAAACCTGAGTCTATAAGGATTATTGGTTACACTTTATTTTGAGGTGTCCTTCTTATACAATTAAGTACTGAGAAATATTCATTAATGGCATATACTTACTATATGATTAGGGTTTGGTTTATGGTTATTTGCATTTAATTATGCATAATTAATTGTTATTATAATAGTAACTACATGTAACAAGGAGACCTTAAAGTGATAAAGACCTTGTAGTGTTATCAAAGACTGTAGTAAAACAACAACAAAAACAAACAAAAATCATACAGCACAACTGTTTTCAACACTGATAATAATCAGAAATGTTTGTTGAGCAGTAAATCAGTGTCAGGATTGTCCTCTGGAGTGCCCACAAGCCCCTCCAGAGGGCACTCCACCAAGAACTGCACCAGTACCTCAGAAACTCCATTTCCCATCATGCATCCCTGGACTGATTACACTCACACCTGAACCGCATTCACTCACACACATGCAGCTCGTTACCACACCCATTTCCAATCAAAACACCAATAAACAGTCCATGGATGCATTTTCTGAGGTACTGGTGCAGTTCTTGGTGGAGTGCCCTCTGGAGGGGCTTGTGGGCACTCCAGCGGACAATCCTGACAATCAGTATATTATTAGGATTTAGGAATGATGCTGAAAATGCAGCTGAACATCACAGAAATAAATTACACATTAAAGTATATTGACATAGATAAAAACTAGTTAAAATTATAATAATATCTCACAATATTAGTGCTTTTACTGTGATTTTGATTCAATAAATGCAGCCTCAGTGAGCTTAAATCAGTTTTACAGACCTCATCCTTTTTCAGTGTGGATGCAATGAAGTATTTACCTCTACCTTGGCTTCTTATCTTTAGCTTTGGTTAAAGTTAACTTTGATTTTCTATAAAGCTTATTTTTCATGGAAATTAATTTGAGATCAAACAACAATTGGCAGACCCCTGCGGCGTCTCACCGGCTGCCCGTTGAAAACCCCTGCTCTGTTCTATTAATGCTCACCAAGAAATATATGAGCAAACATGCCACTTTTTAAAGCAGCTCATTCCTCAAGTGCTCTGAATGCCAGGTTTGGATTAAGAACAAGACAACGAGAACAAGATCATTTCAAACAGCACATTAGTGAGAGCAGCAGGAGTCACTAATGAGCTCTACCCGTCATTAAGACACTCACAACTCATCCAGAGAAGAGAAGAGACGAGAAGCTAAACCTAACCAAATCCAGCAGAACAGAAGTTGCGTGTTAAATGAATTGAACTGAACTGAACTTAATTTAATTTAATTTAATTTAATTTAATTATTACATTTAAATTAAGTAAAAAAGAAATTGCATTTTAATTCAAATATAATTACATTTTAAATTAAATTAAATTAAATTGCATGGAATTTAATGTAAAATTATTTATATATATATATGTGTGTGTGTGTGTGTGTGTATTTATTTTCCTGCTTTCAACATTGTCAGTGGTCCTACTGGATATTTTTAGTGATCAGCTTTAACAATTTATACCGCTAACAAAGCATATCTGGGTTACTACTGTTAACAAAAAATTAAATCCTAGAAAAAGGAATATATATATATATATATATATACACACATATGTATAATTATTATTATTTATTAACTTATTTATTTAGTTTAATTTGAAAAGATGGAAAAAGCCCAAACTATATAAACATGTTTAAAATACATAAATAAATAAGATAAAAAGCTAACAATTAATTACAAAAAAAAAAAAAAAAAGTAAAAATAAACACACGCACACACACTTAGATGCTACCTTGTTGACCGTTTAAAATGAGCACAAACAGCACATTAAGGACTGGCCGCTCCGTGTTCATTTGAATGAATGGATTATGAAATAAGAGGCAGGGGCGTATGTGAGCTGAAGATGGACTGATGTTATGCTGACTGGACTAGAGACGGTGTTTTCAAGGGTAACATGAGGTCACAGCAGACCCAGAGCCTCCAGTCGGCCCAGTCTGTGATTCCAGAGCTCCAGTGTTTCTCTGCATAGCATCTCTCTCTCTCTCTCTCTCTCTCGCTCACTCACTCCCCCTCACCACTTCACCAGCCTCCTCCCCAGTGGTTACCATGACAACAGCAGCACTGCACCATTCATGGACTGTAGCTGTAGCCTCTCTCTCTCTCCCTCTCCCTCTCTCTTTCCTTGTCTCTATCTCTCTGGATTCTCCTCGTGGAAGGAAGACGATCTGCCAGGCTTCCTCTGGAAAGCGACTGGGCTTTAAGGTTTACCCAGGGAATGCTTGTTCCCTGACGCGGTTCCCCCGAGCTGCCTCCCGACCCCCCCTCTGCTCCGCCAGAGACAAGCGTGGATGAGCTGGCCGTCGGCGAGAGGATCGCAGGGGCTGTGTGTGTCCGTGGAAGGAAAGGGAGGACAGATCTACACCCGCCTGCCAGCCCAATGCGGGGTTTGGGTTGAGCATGGTGAGCGCCGAACCCCACCCTCCACACATCTCCTTACCTAACCTCGCACGCATGCACCTGAACGCTGAGGGAATGAATGGGTGCCGCGGGAGTGTGGTATGTGTGATTCGACGCTGTCTAGACGAGGGAATGTTTCTGCTGTGGACCTGTGCTGCAATGTTCTCGGCTTTCTCCGGTCTTTGACCCCTCGCCGTCCACCATTTCGAGGGCCGCTACGTGATTTGTTAGCTGAATCGCGCCCAGGCAGCTGGGGTTTGCGTTTGTTTGCTTGGTAGTAAAGTCTCGAGAGGCCGCTCTGTTGCTGATGGTTAGTGAAGATTGGGTGCGTGTTGAAGCTTCAAACGCAGTTGTTGCATGCTACAGAGTCACCCGTGCTGCATTTGGATGTTTATCGCAATGCTATGTGTTTCCAAGGTCACAGCAGAGTTTCGGTTTAATGCTCGTAGTTGAATCAAACAGGGTGTGACCTCGAAGAAGACACCATTGTGCCCTTTGAAGTGCACTTATGCGAGAGTGCCTGTTTTTAAAGTGATGGTGAGCCAGGATGTAAATTCTCATGTCATTTTAAACCCTTGAAGTGAAAATCCAACTTTGGAACACAAAAGGAGATGTTTGGCAGAAGGTTCAAGCTGCTCGTTTCCAGTCAGTGTTGATTTAGGCTGCTTAAACCCTTCTGAATTGGCATTAGCATTCAAATCAACCAATATTTAGTAACACTTTAGTAAATGGAACGATACACACTATTAACTAGTTGTTTATATGCATGCCTGGTATTAACATATTGACTATTTATTAGTATTAATGAAGCACATGTTCTGCAGGATGATATTCTACATCTATAGTCCTGCCAATACCAAACTTATACCTTACTAACTATTATTAAGCAGCAAATTAAGAGTTTATTGAAACAAAAGTCATAGTTAATGATATGTTAATAGCAAGAATTGAAGCTTAAAGTAAAGTGTGACCCAATAGTCAATAACAAAACCTCTTTACACACAGCTGTCAGAAACTGAAAATAGTACACAGGGCAAAAACCGAATGAATGAAGCTTAAAAATTCAATGCAGTTCAACTGTTGGTTAAAGTGACACCGTTTGTTTATGTTTGAATTTGACTTTTTTTTTTTTTTAATTAAGGCTACTACAGATTTCTTGTTCAAATGATCAGTTGGCAACATAATAAACTAATCCTGTATATTTAGTTGTATAGGCTACTTGGTATATTTGTTATTGAAGGCCTTTCGAAGTAAAGATATCTGACGTATGCTGTAAGATAATTTAGCGATAGTAAGTAGTTTTAGACGGATCACATACTAACTTTAGGAACATACAAATGTAAAAAGAGCTCTTAATGTCTCAACACAACTAATAACTAGCAATAATTACAAAACAGCAAAAGACAGCAAAACAGTAGAAGCAAGCACGTGCTGCAGTGCATGCTGGGAACTCACAAGCAATGTTGTTCAGTTTGTTTTGTGATTGTGTTTGACTGGTTGGGCCAGTATTTTGGATCTGTTGGTCTAGCATGGGCTTTTATGTAGTTCCAATCAATGCATATATTTCTTTCTTGCATCTTTTAAAGACTATTTTAAGCGTTTCTTATGTTTAATTGAAGAGTTAATGGTTAAATAGAAAGGTTTTTTTCCTTCAGTATCAGTATTAGTTTTGATGTTGACTGTTTGTTCTGTGTGGCATCTCTGGTGTGGTACTAAATGTTCTGATTTCTTCGGTTCCCAGCGGTTAACTGTGAAATGTCTGCTTCTCTTTCTCTGCCCCCTCTTTACCTTTAGAGGATCTCTGGGTCTGAAGTGTTCAGCATTGCTGTCGTTTAGCTGAAGTTGCCCAGGCAATGTGTTAACACAATCAGTAGGAGGCTGGCGCCCAGTGTTTTCAGTCACGTTTAGCTCAAACAGAGTTTTTTTTTTTCTGAAAAGAAACACTGAAGCTCTTTTCCAGAACCTACTGAGCTGTCTCGCTGCCTACTGCCTACATAGACAGCTTTCTTCAAAGGCAGCATCCTAACTGTCAGGCAAATCATGCACTACACAGAAAACCTAGTGCATATAGAATGTTCCAAATTATCTAGAGTTTTGTAAAGCGCTATACATGCTCTAAATCATAAGTGCTTAATGTGAAAAAGTGTAGGGCATGTAGAATGTTTCGAATCATCTAGAATGTTTTAAATGATCAGTGCCTCATTTGGAGCACTCCACATAGACTGTATAGTGCGTGTAGAGTGTTCCAAATCATATACAGTAGAGTGTTCTAAATTACAAGTTCTTAGTATGGAATACTCTGTCTACATAGACAGCATCGTGTAGGTAGAGTGCTCTAAATTCTAAGTGCTCGATGTGAAACATTCTTCGCAAACGGTGAATAGAAAGTATAGCATTTCAAATCATATAGAGTGTTCTAAATAGTATGCTACTGATTTTGAACGCTCTACATAGACTGCATAGTGGATTTAGGAGGTTTTGAACACTCTGCATTGACAGTGTGGTGAATGTAACTGGTTCCAAGTCATTAGGAATACACTACATAAACAGCATACTGCATAGTGTTCCAAATCATGTGTAGTGTTCTAAATTGTAGTTGCTTGATTTAGTATGCACTATATAGACAATATAGGGCATGTAGAATGTTCTAAATTATGAGTGGCTGATTTGGAACACTGCATAGACAGCATAGTGGCTGTATTATGTTCCAAATCATGTTCAGTGTTCTAAATTATAATTGCTTGATTTGGTATACACTATATTATAAGTTCTTGATTTGGAATACTCTACATAAACAACCTAGAGGGTTTCCAAATCACATAAAGTGCTCTGAATAATGATTAATTTGGATCGCTCTACATAGACAGCATCTCTACACACAGCACAGGTAGTGTTCTGCATGAGAATTGATTTCAGTAGAGTTTATCCACTTTACTGTTGAATGAATTATAGGTTTATACTAATTTTATAGCAATTTTCTCAGAGCTCACTGCAGTGCATTGTGGGATTGGCTTCCCTGTGAAGAATACATTCATCGCTCCCTCACAATTTGGCTAAAACAAGATCTCTTGCGCGTCAGCATCATTACGATCAGCTTTCAGCATCAGCGATGCCTTAAAATGCCTCCGTAGGCAGCTGACGAGGGTTTGGAACAGAGAAAGAGGGAGGAAAAATGAAGCCAAGGATTAAAAAGGTTCCCCGAAAACAGACGCAGAGAAACGGAGATGGAGAAGGTGGGAGAAATGGACTGAAAAGAGAGACTGAGTGGGAGCAAGAGAAGGACAGAGAGAGGGAGAGAGGGAGAGAGGGAGGAAGGGAGAATTCTGCAGTGTGCCATTAATAGTCTGGATAATGATTTGCTTACAAAACAGAGCGGTGGGATTAACAGTGTGTTGGATCAGCTTCCAGCGGCCAGCATACGTGTGCGTTTACGTCCACAGATGTACTTCTATACACTGTAGATGGATTTGACTGAAGCCGATGCCAGTACAGATATCTAGAGAGCATGCTGGCTGATGAAATTCAATGATAGCATATGCAACGTACACATAATTGAATTTAATAAGCACTTATCTTATGCATGCTCAAAACTTGCCAAGTGTGCACTGTCCATTTACACAGCTCTCGATAAAGTTCAGAAGTGACCCAGCGGACAGTTTTTTGCTGTTCTAATGGTCACAAATGTCCTTTTATGTAAAGGAAATAAAGAAGGATTTAAAAAAGAAAAACAGTACATATGCTATGAGCTATTGTAAAATGATCAAGATAGGAAAAACAGCTCTACTAGTGTCAGTAAAACACAGCTCCTGGCACAGTACTGTGTTGTGATGACCTCAAAACACTTGATTTTTTGATGTATGCATCTCATAAGCAGCTCATATGTTTGTATTTTCTGCTGTAGTAAACTTGCTCAGAAGCGCACCCGGTACACACTATTTTCCAGTGATGCTGAGTTAAATGTAATGCAATGAAACATTTGCAGTTATTTGCAAATATTTTTATTTCAAAATATGCATGGAACCAGTCTTTATCATATGCTAAAAAGGGCATATAGTTTTGTGTATCACTGCATTCAAATACGAAACACATACTGTAACACAAATCATGTCAATTATAAAAGCTGAACATATTCTTTTTTTTTTAATACAGCACTGGAAATCATTATTGGTTTGTTTTTAAACATTCAATGTTTAGCTACCTCATAAACCTGTTTCCCCAACTGAATAAAATATTAAAAAGGTAATATTTCACAACACTTTCAAACTGAAAAGACTGATGAATTCTTCAGTTTAAAGTTGAATCTTTGAATCAGACCAGCTCTGAAGTCAATCACATTATAAACTCTGATTTGAAGGAAACAAGTATTTGAAATTCACACAAAAAGGCACATTTATGGAAAGACCATAATTTTATTACAAATGTCAGAGAAATATAAAAGTGTTGATTAGAAGATGTTGGTTGTGTTTATAGAAATAGCATATTTTACATTCATTGCAAAGTAAACATGTTTCTAACAATATGTAAGCAGTCTGATGTCCTACGGAGATTCACTTGATTGCATCATTTGCAGGGGAGGGGGCGGGGTTTCCATGTTTTGATTCTCTGATTGGTGGAGACTTTGTTGCAGAATCATGGGTAATGTAGTTTCACTAGGAATTCCACTGATTATTTAAAAAAATAAGGTAAAATAATTTGGGCTGACAGCTTTAACAAAAGCACATATCATCTTTAAAAGGTTATTTAAGCTGAAGTTATTTAATTATTTATTTTTTTTGTTTGTTTTAAAGACATCTCAAAGACAAGTGAAACCAGATATTTTATTCATTCATTCATTATTTTATTCATTTATTTGATTGATTGACTGATGCTTTAAACAGAGTTTTCAGTGTGCTTTGAATAGAATATGAAATAGTCTAAAAGTGGTGTTTATTTGTTTGTTTTTGTCTTTTTACTATTTTTATTTTGCCTTGAAATACAGACATCTGATAGACAAGGGCTATCAGTTACTAAGTTACGTTTTATTTATTTATTTTATTTGCATTATTTGAGCACTGCAGGAGTTTTTATTTGCTGTTAATAGAACTTAAAAATAGTCTACAAGTACTGCAAGTGATATAAGTTATTTGGCTTTTTGAGGAAAAATTGTTTTTGTCAATGTATTAATGATTTTTTTAGCAGTATGTTTGAGTGGGTTTTGATTGAAGTGTTTGAAGGAAGTAGTGTTTTGAGAGGAAAGTGTTCTGCAGACTCTGAAGAGCTCTTCTCTCAGGATCTCTCATCAATATTTCATCTCCTGCTCAAATTAGTCAATCACATATAAGTGAATAGGCTTCAAGATCACTGAAATATTTAACAATATTTAATAGGAGATTCAAAATAGTTAAGATACACGTCTGACTGAAGGAACCGTGGCACATGAATCATTATAAACACAGTATTCATGTTTATATGAGATTAGTGTTCATTTAGCATGACTGAGATGGATTTTTATTAATATTATCTATTCATTTTGATTTTAGTTTTATTATTATGTTTGTGTTTTTCATCTGTGTGTGTTTTTTTTCCTTAATTTGTATAGTTTTCATTCTTTTTTATTTTAGTTTTAGTCTTATTTATTTTAATACATCAAGGTAAACTGACTGAAGATATATAAAATATTGTCTTTGGCAACTCGCTGATATAAAATATTACTTTATGTTCCTCTTTTTTGTTTTAGTCACAGTCTTAGTGAATTTACTGTGTGCTTTTGTCCTTTTGAAGTTTGTTTAATTTCAGTATTTCATTTGTTTTGTTTTGTTTTAGTGTAATTGTAGTCTGTAAAGTTAACAGAAAGAAAAATTACAAATATCGCCTCAGCAATTAGCTAAATATAGAATATAATATTTTGTCATTTTTTTATTTTTAATTATTTATTTTTTTGTGGTGTCATTTTAAATGTTTATGTACATTTTTATTTTTAATTATTTTAGTGCATCAAGTTAAACTAAATGAAAATGATAAATATTTTGCTGAACTTATAGCTGAAGTTATTTTATTAAAGTTAATATTTATTTGATTTCCAGTAATAAAAACATAAAACATTGTGAGGCATAATATATTTATAGATATTTTTAAAAAGTCATTTACAAACTAGACGTGAAAAACTGACATCAGAGTTGAATCATGCTGTATATTTCTGTATACTTAAATGCTTTCTCTCAGTGACAGAATAGAAATGTGTTTGATAAGTGAAAGATCTGGGTGTCTGTGAGTGTATCAGAGCATGATGGAGGCTCAGATGTAATGGATGTTTCAGTGTTTATCTGGAGAAAGTGCTTAAGACCTGCTGGAGCTCCTGTCCTCCTCCCCCGGTTACCATGGTGATGTGGGCCGCACAGTCATGTGACGCGCGTGTGTGTGTGTACTTATTTATGCTACACTGTACATTGCTATGCTACAAGAATAGTAAAACCTGAATTTTCTGACATTGTGATCGGTGGTCCACACAAGGGAAAATTTTTTTTTTAAATGATTTTAATCTGAAAGTGTAAGAATGCAAACAGGTTTTCTGTGAGGGGTAGGTTTAGGGTTAATAGATATTGTTTGGTCAGTATAAAAGATATAGAAGTCTATGGAAAGTCCCACAATTCACAGAAACAAACATGTGAGTGTGTGTGTGTGTGAGTGTGTGTGTGTGAGTGTGAGTGTGTGTGTGTGTGTGTGCACCTGGTATTTATCACCTTATGGGGACCAATTGTCCCCACAAAGATAGGAATACCAG
>JAUCMR010000066.1:377738-392154 GCA_032357425.1 Enteromius argenteus
TAAATCTGCAAAAATGTCAACAATTCTGTGTTTTTCTGTCAATATGGGGTGCTGTGTGTACATTGAGGAAAAAAAATAGAACTTAAATTATTTTAGCAAATGGCTGCAATATAACAAAGAGTGAAAAATTTAAGGTGGTCTGAATACTTTCCGTACCCACTGTAACAGTAGCTGTCTGTTACATCTACATAATTATAAACTGTAAGTACAGGTTGTTCCATAACTTAGTTACATAAATACATTTTGTTTCATGTAAGTACAACAGCTACTACGAAATACTTTACTAGGTAATTACGCTGTATTACAGACACCTTAAAATAAAGTGTTACCCTTTTTCTTAGTAACTGTAACTAATTACATTTATTTAGTAATTAAATTATGTAATTCTGTTACATATAACTAGTTACTCCTTAACACTGCTTACAGCTGAAAGTACAGTTTATTGAGGTTTGCATGAAGTATACCGCATGCATTATCTATATTTTTTACTAGTGGGTGCAGGACATTGTAGTTCAGTGAGGACAGCAAAATAAACTGTGACATTAAACCCAAAAATTCTTCATACAGTGTACTCCAAGTAAAATCTAGGATCAAAAATGATTGAGACACTTTGACCTGAGCATGTTTTTCTTTAATTGCTAATGCAATCTTTTTCCACCACAGACTGAACAAGCTGAAGTATTGCTGGGTAATTGGTTGAGCTGAACTGGTTTTTATCTGATTGTGTTCTTAAACCTAACAGCTGACAGCTATTCAACCCGATTCATGGCATACCTTTCTATCAAAGTTATCTGCCATTATGAAGATGAATAGAGTTTAACTCTGAGTTCTCTGTGACAATGTGAGGAGTGTTGAAGGTGTCTGTATGTCTGTGACGTCAGGAGCGTGTTTGGATCTGATGGATAAAGAGGGTCTGACGGCTCTCAGCTGGGCGTGTTTGAAAGGACATCTGTCTGTGGTTCGCTGTTTGGTGGAAAAAGGAGCCGCGACGGACCACACCGATAAAAACGGACGAACGCCTCTCGATCTAGCCGCCTTCTATGGAGACTCAGACGTGGTGAGCATTATTTCATTCATTTTGGGTTAATTTGAGACCAGATTCTCTGAATACTCCTCCAAGAGAGTCCTACACTAGTGACGTGTGCTCCATCACTGAGTGCTCTTCTGTCCTCGGCTCTCTCAGGTTCAGTTCCTGGTGGATCACGGGGCTCTGATCGAGCATGTGGACTACAGCGGGATGCGTCCTCTGGACCGCGCCGTCGGCTGCAGAAACACGTCTGTGGTGCTGGCGCTGCTGAAGAAAGGAGCCAACATCGGTACAACACTTTACATGTCTCCAAATAATCAGACTGAAAAGCCACATCAACCCCTCATTAGATCCTATTGAGCTCAATCTGAATTTAATTCCCTTCTGTTTAAAGGGGCAGTGTAATCCTGCAGGGAAAAAATATACTTGAACTCTTTAATAAGACCTGGTGCCCTGGAGCACAAAACCAGTCATAAGGGTCAGTTTTTTGAAATTGAGAATCATGCATCAATCTGAATAAATGCACTTTCTATTGATGTCTAGTTTGTTAGGAGAGGACAACATCTGTCTGAGATACAACTATTAGAAAATCTGGAATCTGAGGGAGCAAAAACATCTAAATATTGAGAAAATCAATGAAGTTCTTAGCAATGCATATTACATATTACTAATCAAAAATGAAGTTTTGATATATTAACTAGGAAATTTACTAAATATCTTCAGGGAACATGATCTTAATAGTCTAATTATTTTTGGCCTATAAAAGAAAAATGTAAAATTTTGACCCATACAGTTTACCTGTGCTGCTGATGACTGCTTCTGTGCTCCAGGCTCACATATATTTCATGCATCTTGCTAAGTTTATTTTCATCTTTTTCTTGAACTGGTCAATGGAGGAGAATAAATATTTGCAAAAAAAAACAAAACTCTTCTAACATAAATCCATCAGCTTTTTAAATAAAGAATTAGCAGATATTAAACAGAACGATTTACTAACAGCTTCGGCCAGCGCAAACCAAGTTTTTCAGTGAAGCTTCCTGACTTTATTGAATACACATTTGTAGGACTTTCCCTTTCAGACGCAAGATTATGGGAGGAGAGTCTTCCAATAATTCATGCAACACGATTTACTAACATTTGCGCTCATCAAGTTACTGGTATTTTTACATCACTAAATCCCCCAAAAAAAGCATAGCTTAATGCTGGCGGTAATTTGCACTGCTCTTAGTAGATTGTGCTGGTCAAATTCATAGTATAAGCAGAATCACCCCCCAAAAAACGGCTTAGAGAAGAGAAATGAACATTAGCTCTGTGTACTCGATCAGAAGTGACTGCAGATCTTCATGTATGTGAATGTGTTTTCATGTAGCTCAGCTTGTGCTCGGCTGCTCCAGCATTCATGTGCTTTTCTTCACTGACTCTTGGCTCTGTCTCTCTGGATCCGTGACTCGTTTTGTTTGTGGTGTTTGCGTTTGATTTCACTCGCTACCTGTTTCTCTTTCTCTTTACTGCCTTTCTCTGTTTGTCCAGTTAATTGTTGGCAAGGGATGGTTTAATATTGTTAACACTGGTGCTGTTCTAGTGTAGTCCATTTATTTATAGCACGTTTAAAAACTTTGACCAAAATACTTTACATATCAAACATATGGCATACAACCTAAAACCATCTTAAAATTACATAAACTTAATTACAATTAAATGCAAGAAACAAAAGTTTTAAATGAGATTTAAAAACATCAAGACCTTTTTAAAAACCTGTAGCAGTATTTTGAAGCATTTGCAGTAGTGAAGCTGATGCTTGAGAAACGCCATGCACTCTTAAAAATAAAGCTGCTTCACCATGCCATAGAAGAACCGCTTGGTCTAAATGATTCCATACAAATCTGTACCATCTGAAGAACCAAAAAAAAGATTATAAAAGTTAAGAAAGAGATGGTTCTTTAAAGAACTTGACTCAGTAGTTCTTTGTGGAACCAAAAATGGTTCTTCTTGGCCTCGCTGTGAAGAACCTTTTAAGCTCATTAAGTTTTAAGAATGTAGTACAATTAATTACAATAGTCCAGTCTGGATGTGATAAAAGCATGCACAACAAATCATTAAAAGACATAAAAGGTTCCAATTTCACTATATTCCTGAATGGAAATAAACACCACAGAATTGATATGCTTACCAAACTTTTACTCTGCATTAAAAATGGCTTGCATGATTATGCATCTCAGATTTAAAGAGACAAATTAATTGATCATAGGTTCAGAAAAGCTATAATCATTTCAGTCTTTTTTTGCTCCCTAATAACATTAAAACACGCAAAGAGAGACTGAATGGCTGAATTCCCCCTCATTTTTATAGGCAGATAAAGCTGACTTACTTTTGTCTTGACTTTACTTTCTTATTCTTCTGCCAAAGCTCTTATTTCTCAGCACTCACGGCTGCTTTTTTGTGTTCCCCTCACCTTTCTTTCACGACCACTGCATTGCTCCTCACTTCTGGCTTTCACTCACCTAAACACACACCACTCGCTCCATCACACTCTCCCGCAACTCCAATCCTCATTCCCTCGCTCTCACGACCCCTGACCTCCGACCTCAGGATGTCAGACGCTGCCGAGTCGGCATAAAGGAGGTAATGCTGGTGCATCTGGCTTGGCTTCAGGCATCCTGACAGCTCTGTGTTGTGTGTGCAGCGCTGTGTTTGGGTGCTGCTGGTTAAACTGGAGCGTTAAAAACGAACGGTTAAAGGGAATGAGAACTGAAGGCATCCTCTCCCTCGTCTATGCCTTCATCTGTTTGTTAGGACTTTTAAAAGTAATGCATTGCAATAATGCATTACTTTCTAAAAAAAAGTAACTAATTACATAGATAATTTTTGTGGAAAGTAATGTTACATTTGAGTTAGTTTGTAAATCTGGGCAGGGCTTGCTTGTTTGTGTTAGAGTTAGGGCAGTGCAAATACATTGGTTAAAAAATGTAATTAAATACATACAAGATATTTGTTTTATTTAGCATTATTGCAGGTTTGTATAATATTCAGAGTTTGCATTTGACTGTTTTTTCATTTTGAGGAATAGTGCAGGTGAGATGACTAAATACTAGTGCTATCAAACAAGTAATCGCGATTAATCACATACAAAAAAAGTTTTTGTTTACATAATATATGTGTATATACTGTGTATATTTATTATGTATAAATAAATACAAACACATGCATGTATATATTTAAGAAAAATTTTGTTTTTATATTAAATATATTTATATATAATATAACATATGTGAAAATTTAAATGCATAAACGTAAACATTTTGAAAATATATACTGTGTGTGCATTTATATATACATAATACATATACAGTACAGATACATAAATTATGTAAACAAAAAATATGTACGAATTGCCATGAGATTGGGCTGATTTCTCTCAACATAGCAACACAAGAGCTGTCACTCAATACGAGGCAAACAAAGTAACTGGAGTTACTTATTTATTATTTTTCCCTCCTAAATGAAAAAGTAATGCATTACTTTATTAGTTACTTAAAAAAGTAATCTGATTACTAAACCTAACTCACGTTACTTGCCCCAGCACTGCTCCTGAGCACTCTCTGCACTCCTCCGTCTCTCCCCATGTTTTCCCTCAAACCAGTTGTTCATTTTGACCCATCGATCATCCTGTAACCCATAGGTCCTGCTACCTGGGCAATGGCGACATCGAAACCTGACATCATGATTATCCTACTGACTAAACTTTTGGAGGAAGGAGATGGCTTCTACAAGGTCAGATCTACTCACAATTTACCTGATGTTTGCTCAGATTTGTGGAGAACAAAGTCCTTGGCTCTGTGTATTTACACAGTCAATCATCTTTTCACCTGCAGAAGGGTAAAGTGAAGGAGGCAGCTCAGCGCTATCAGTACGCTCTGAAGAAATTTCCCCGGGAAGGATTAAGTGAGGACCTGAAGACCTTTAAGGAGCTCAAAGTGTCTTTGTTCCTGAACTTGTCTCGCTGTCGGAGGAAAATGAATGTGAGAACAGCATGAGCATTTCTAAAAATACTCTTGTTCTAGCGCACAGTAAGATTCTGCATATAAAGCTTGTGTGATGCTGTAATATTGTAACTGCAGTATGCAGTATGTCGTGACAACCTTGCTGATGTACTTCTAGTACAACTGTGCAGAATAATGAAATGTCACACCCCAAATTACAAAAAAAAAAAAGCGCTACTTTTGGTTGCAGGACTTTGGTATGGCGGAAGAGTTTGCATCCAAGGCTCTGGAACTGAAGCCTAAGTCTTACGAGGCATTCTATGCTAGAGCCCGTGCCAAGCGTAGCAGCAGGTAGGCTTCTTCCTTTATTTATTTCTTTGAGCCCTGTTCACACCATATGATCCCATTCATTTTCAATGGAGAGCTGGCGATTAGTTTAACTTTATGCAAATGAACAGCAAACTTCATAGAGACAACCAATAGGAGTGAAGAATCTGTCAGTTTGGTTTGTGTTGTTAATTAAATGATATAGTGAGCAGTTTAGAAACGGTTAATGATTTTAAGGCCCCAAGCTTTGCTGTAGTTTACGTAACAACACTCTCCAAAAGGAGATTGCTACTTTCAAGTCTAATTTCTAGCCAAATTTAAAACATTTTGGCCCAATTTCAATCAATCATTCACCCTAAATTAGAATGATGTCTCACTGGCGGTGTGAACAGGGCTTCACACATCAAGTTACTTACTGGTGGCTTAATATTTCTATTGCCACTTTTTAGGCAATTCTCTGAAGCACTAGAAGACCTGAGGGAAGCCGTAAAGCTGTGTCCCAACAATCGTGAAATCCAGCGCCTCCTTCAGCGCGTGGACGAGGAGTATAGGCAAGTTACCCAATCAGAGGAGCCAGAGCTTGAGCCTCCTCCATCCCCACCACCATCTCCCTTACCGGTGGAGGAAGATGAGGAGCCCCCTCATCACACCCCTCCTCCTGAACCAAGACTGGATGACATGGAACCCGTCCAAGATTTGTTTGAGGATGACGACTTCCTGGAACAAGAGCTAGAGGCCGTGTCCATTGGTCTTGCTTCTGACATTCGCTCGAATGCCTCAAGCCTTGCCATTATACACAGTCCACCCCTGTCTCCGCCCCATCACGACACCAGCTACCTATCTGGAGGGCAGGCCTTCGAGTTCCACCCAAGCTCCTCCTCCATGTCATCTCCTACCCATCATAGTTACCAGTCCACCTCTCCGTGTATCTCTCCGACACATCAGAACTCGCACTACCGTCAGAGTCCACCGCACACCTCTCCAGCCCATCAGTCCTCTTACCGCTTCAGCCCTCCACCCATGGGCAGTGGAGGGAACCAAGGGATGGACTACCAGAGTCCTCCGCCATCTCCTCTTAGGCGTGGGGTTCCATTCAGAGCTAGCCCTCCGATCGAAAGCGTGTGTCTGTATCGTTCCCAGTCTGGCTCGCCAGTCCGCTACCAGCAGGATCCTTTACCTAGCCGTCCTAAATCGCCACTGTTGAAGATGAGCAGCCAGCGGTCCTTCCAACTCCAGTCGCAGCCTTCCCAGAGCTCTCAGACCAGCCAGCACCACCAGGTTCAGGGTCTGCGCCTGCAGCCCTCTATGGCACAGATCGTCCGCACTAACCAGCCCAGTAACAGCATGTACAGCCAGTTGGCGCATCCGCTTAGCAGCAGGTACCAAGGTAGCTCCATGGATGTGGACAGGGACAGAGATCGAGAGCCTAGGCTGGTGTACCAACCCTCGCTGGATGGTCGGTCGATGTCTCAAGTGCAGTCCAGCCTCAGTGTGGGAGCACTCTGTCAGCATGGGGGCCGAGGAGGGGTTCTGGAGTCAAACTTGGGGAAAGATGAGATCCCTCAGCGACCCGCTTCGGCGTACCGCTCAGCTACGGGAGGACCCGGAGGCATGCGCTTCAGCCAGACTCCCCAGATAAGCCGCAGTCAGTCGGCGGCATACTATCCGGTCTCCAAGCATGAACTCGAGAGAGCGGTGGCGGCTTCTGCTCTGCCTCCGTGCCAGCTGGGCTCTCCGGAGATCCCGCACTTAGTGCGCAGACCTATCAGTGCCAACACAAGTGACCTAAAACAGCACGTACCGACCCCCAGACCACTTATCCACTCCCAGAGCGTCAATCTTCGCTTCTCCCCATCTAGCGGTAATATCTCCTCAGGCTCCAGCTGCAACCTAGCCCCCGGCTTCAGGCCGTCCTCCTCCATGGCTCAGATGGAAATCCCGCTGCAGGCTGCGTATGAGCGGAGCTTCGATGAGCCATCTGCCCTGTCACCCTCTCAGAGCGGACTGTACCCGGGTGAACCTGCCCGTTCCCGGACCACTCCGTTCATGGGTGTCATCGACAAGACTGCAAGGACTCAGCAGCAGTACCTTCACCAGCCTTCCCGGGCCTGGCCCGTGTCATCTCTGGAAACGGTTATCACTAGCCCTACGTCGCCTGGGAATCTGATCCACCAGGCATCCACAGCTTCCTCCTACAGCCCGCCTACATCTCTAGGCAATATCGCCTACTACAATAAGACCAATAATGCCCAGAATGGACACATGCTAGAGGAGGAGTACTACGTCCAGCCTCAGCCCTCCTCCCTGGGCAAGCTTGCCAATGGAGGGGCCCGAGATCGAGACCTCCTGGAGCGAGTGAGCCAGGCGCCAACGTACCAGGATGTTAAGGTGGCACGGACAATGCCCGTGGCACAGGCATACCAGGAGAACATGTACCGCCAGCTTTCCCGCGACGCCAGACAAGGTCCCACCTCGCCCATCAAACCAAAGAGACCCTTTGTGGAGTCAAATGTTTAATAGGCGCCCAAAAGGGTGGGCATAAGGTGTAAGTGACAGTGAATGTGTAGGTGGAGGTTTTTAAAGCCAGTATTGCAAATAGAGGAAACGGCATAGTAGAAACACTTTTAATAAACTAAAAATCAGTGTTATAAAAGTTGTGTACATTTACCTGTGCCTACTTTAAGTCAACTCAATCTGCTGGTAGAATAGAACTCGGGTGCCAGACAGGCTACAAATACCCTTTTGGAGCATTAGAATACGGTATGTTAAAGTAAAAAATATTCTTTAAAGCTCTGCACATTATTAGAAAGCACATTTACTGACGTTCCACACAGAGGAATGGCGTCTCTTGCCATCGTCCCTGCACTAACGCAGAAACGCAACTGTTGAGCTCATTCCCTCGCTCACTTAATCCCTCTCTCTCTTCCCAATGAAACTAAACAAATTTGCTAGGCTTTCTGGACATCATATTGTTGGATTGTTCAATACTGTAAAAAGTGGAAATCTGTTTCAGAAAAACTAAGTTGTAGTTATAGAAGGAAAAGAGGAATATTTATAATTAAGTTATATGATGTATAGAAATATTAAAGCATTTTTTGTCAGGTTTATTTTGTTTTCTTTCTGTCTTTAATTTTGTATCTATTGATTTGGATCTTTGGAAATGGTATCAGATATTTTCAATTCAAAAGTTTATGACTGGAGATTATCATCTTTACAGTTATTACCTTACAATTCTGGCTCCCAAGCAGAAATATTGTTTGTGTCATAATTTATAGTTGTAAAGTGGCAATAATAGTAGTTTAATCAATTCCTTGGGAATAAGCTTAATATGATTTCAATTGACCCTCGCGTTTTGTGGATATTGCCTAGTCTTTATTCACAAAATGAGTTCAGTTAATTACTGGAGTGCCAATCCAGACGTATTTCAAGAATGTATCACACCATAGACGTCTTATGAACTCTACAGTATGTATACTACGCAACATAAAGTTTCAGGGGCGTTTGCAAGCTAGTAATAGAATTTCTTCTCTTTTTCAGTTTCTTTATTGTTCTAAGAAATGGAATCTTGCATTGTCACAGAGAAGCATTAGTATATCAAGTGAACTATGTTTGTTTTAACTTTGAAACTTTTATTCGTGACTTTGGTCTGTTTGTGACATTATGAAGAAAGAGAGCACTTTATTCAATTGTAAGGATTAACTGGAATGTGAATATTAGGGGGTTGGAGATGATTTTTATTTTATTTTTTCGTTTCGTTTTGTTTTGGGATCTGGGATGGGAAATCCTTACTAACGAACGTTCAGTGGACGCTGGAAAATAACCTGTGATTAGTTGTACTACTAGAAAACAAATAGCAGTTATTGTCCTTGGTGCAATTCTAATTTTTCAAGCAAATGAATGAACAATAATATAAAAGAGCAAAATTATGTTTTTAAAAAGATATTAAACAGTGTATATAACAGCCTTTATAGAGCGCAGTGTACTTGCTGTATATAGTGGCCAAATGTGTTCATGCATACAAAATCCTGCTCTTCTCAGCAAACGCGTCATGAGAAGGACTCTATAAACCTCACGTGTCAAACACAGTTCAGTAACGAAAAGCAAACCAGCCGTTTTGAAATAGTGTATTTGTTGTGTCAAAATACAATATTCAGCTAGTTCCTTTTGAAGTTCTCTGCTTCAGAATGCAATATTATTAACACGCCGAGCTTAAATGTGGCTTTGGTCAGATCTTCTCAACAAATACAGTATATGGACAGATATCTAGACAGCTCGTCTTAAAGGCAACCATATTCACCTTTCTATTGCTGTCAGTGTAAACTTGCTTGAATCGAGAAATGCCTCATGGTCAACGTTGGGGAGAAGCTAAATAGCACTTGGGAACACAGGACTCTGATGCGGCTTGGCAAAGGCCTCTTTAGGGTGGTGCAAGTTATTTGTGCTGTACATAACCTGACGCGTGGTTTACCCTCTGAAACCGACATACACAGACATTCGTGAATCTGCCGTATGTCTAGAAACTAAACAAAAATCTCCACCAAACTCAACCGGAGAGATGTGACATTTACCTCTGAAGGGTTTGGCCATTCTTTTTATCTTTCAGTTGGATTTGAGTTGATTTTAATGTAATTGCTTGCTAAGCAGTTTCTCGTCTGTAAATGTGAGCTTTCAGAGCGCTGTGATAACGTTTAATGACTTCAATAAACCAGAATGTGTTTTTATCATGTCAGCTGTCATTTTTATATGCTTTATGTTTCAGTATAAGAAACGTTTAACAGGCCAAGCTCCTAAAATTAATTTGATTGCATTTTACTGTACTTCACACACAGATGTTACAGAAGTGTTGAGTCATCAAAACAAGCATGGTAAGTATTTGAGGAATAGTTCACCCAAAAATGAACGTTTTCTTACCCTGAGTTCATCCAGATGTAGATGAGTTTGATTCATCAGAGTTGATCCTCTGCAGTGAATGGGTGCCGTCAGAACATCACAACAATCCAGACGTAATCCACACCACTCCAGACCATCATTTAACGTCTTAAGAAAAGAAAATTATTGTGATGCTTTTATCAGCTGTTTGGACTTTCATTCTGACGGCACCCATTCACATCCATTGCTGAGACACATTTCTACAAATCTGATGAAGAAACAAACTCATCCTGATCTTGGATGATCTGTGGGGAGTTAATGTTCAGCAAATGTTCATTTTTGGATGAAATATTCCTTTAAACAGACACGTGATACCTCAAATCATGCCGGTTGTTGAAAAAAATTACATTTAAAAATGTTGTTTTTCCATATTACATTCCATAATAAGCAAGTTTATTACAAGCAAAAAATACATAAAATAAAACATATATATATATATATATATATATGTAAAAACAAGAAGAGACAATTCAATAACTCGAAAGTTACAAAAGAAAAAAAATAAATACAGTAAATAACTGTTGAACGGCCATTTAGAAACTTTTTTTAAAAGAATAATTAAAAGACGAGATAAGAAGAAGAAACATTTTCATTAAAGACTTTCTTTGGCACAATCTAATTGTTAATGTGATGCAGTGATCCTTTTCCCTTTAACTCCAAAAGCATTCATTAAAGCTGCAGGCATCCGCTCGTGTTCAAGCAGAACTCATATTTGATTGATCCTCAAGCTGCAGGCTCGGTTGTGTCAGAACTTATAGAAGCTGTCACACAGGTTTTACTCTCTCTTGGGTTTGTCTGTGAGGAGATGCACGAACCCGGGCACCAGCACCATGACCACCTGCGGCACGAGGCTGTACTTGAGGAAGAAGAGCGAGTAGAAGAGCAGAGCCGGAGCCGAGGGCACAGGGAAGCTGTTGATGTAGTGAAGGACTATGGACGCGAGGGCCAGACACAGGGTCCTGGGTACCCACGGAAGAGCCCATCCGCCCGGCTTCCAGTACTGAGAGAGCCCCAGACCCAGCAGAACCCCGGCGTCCCGGCTCAGAGCCGAGAAGGGTGCTGTGTCCATCCGGATCCACTCGGGGCGAGAACACCACCTCTTAGCCAGAGAGACGGACCTGAGGGTCACAGGATGACAGCTGGGGAGATTACTGACAGCTGAGCACAAATCACTAAAACTGTGCTTACTAATGTGACCTACTGGATAGCATACTTAGGTTATATACTCAGCTTACTTTTGAACTTATCACAGATTTGGCAGATTATATATATATATATAATATAGCTAATGCTATTTTCCAACAATTGAGATAATTAAATAGATGTAAATCTTTATACAATATGTCCTCTATATAACTGTGTACCCACCAAGAGAGATCAACCCCAATCTTCTGCAGGGCTCCGTGCATCAGAAGAGCTCCGAGGAGCAAAGCCAAGCTCAAGCGGAAGAAGAACAGCAGAGGGCGATGTTCAGGCACTGACCGCTTCAGAAACACCCCCAGCAACACCCCTGACGAGAAAGGGCATGAAGAGAAAACATTTAAATATTATATACATAATTAAATAATATACGTTAATACGAATTTCTGACCTGTCAGAAGACCTGCGATGACTTGATGTGGGAAGTGAGCCAAGATAAAGATTCGAGAAAGGCCTACACATCCCAAAAATACAGCATACAGCAGATACGGTACTGCAGCTAATATCTTACTGTAAAAGAGAGATCATTCAGTCAGGCGTACATATGAATAACCAGCGCTGGGGGACGTTACTTTTACAAGTAAAGCACTACAATGTTGCGCTACTCCCTGAAAATGTATATATTACTTAGTTACTTTTTATGGAAAGTGATGTGTTACTTTTGAGTTATAAATGATATCTGTCTTATTTAACACAGTTAATTATTGACTGTTTTTATTGATTCATATTTAGTCTGGAACTACAGTAACATCATTTTCAAACACAACGCTCTGATTTCTCTCAACATGGCAACCCCAGAGCTGTCAGTCACTACATGAGAAACAGAGATATTTCCTCCTAAATTAAAAATGAATGCATTTCTTTACTAGTCACTTAAAAAGCGATCTGATTTGTTTCTTGTAAAGCGTTATCCCAGCACTGTGAGCATGTGATGAGAGGCGTAAGGACAGACCTGCCGGAGCGGCTGTGAATGCAGGAGGCCAGTGAAGAGACGATGACCCACCAGACAGCAGCGCTGACCATGGCATGACCCGACGGACTGCCTGAGAGAGTTATGAGGGCTTAGTTATGAGTATACAGTAGTGTGTAATAAGGCGGTGTATTCTGCTGCTTCACCTGGGCCGGTCTCACAGGTCGACGGGAACTGCTGGACTTTCGGTGGGTTTTTAGAAAACAATCCAGACTCTCCGATCCACCAGTAAGGCCTCTCGCCAAACAGGATCCTAAAACACCAATCACAACTCCAGTCAAAAACAATGAGTCAATGAGAACCAAAACAAGTTAATAACGTATTATTAAAACATATAAATAGGTTTTGCCCAATTGTTAGCAAGATGTTTTAATTATTTAAATATAATAATTAGTGCTGTCAAACTATTTACCGCATCCACTCTAAAAGTTTATTTACATAATATGTGTACTGTGCATATTTATTATGTGTGTATATATATATAAATGCATTTGTTTGTATTTATATAAGCATAATAAATATATACACAGTAAACACATATATTACGTAAACAAAACCTTTTGGATGTGACAGCAATAATACATTTATAGTTTTCTATATTTTAATAAGTACAGGTCAGAATAAGTATGTTTCATTTTAACATAAATATATCTGTTACACTGAACGATGATGTCATTTCACCCATATTTTGATATTTTATGATCAGGAAAGTTATTTGAAACTTTCTATTCAACAAAGAAACCTGAAAAAATACTATTCAGCTTCAACAATAACAATCATAAATGTCTGTTGAGCAGTAAATCAGAATATTATGATTTCTAAAGGATCATGGGACACGAAGACAGGAAATTCAGCTTGACTGTTAGTGTTTGATTATGTGATTGATTATTTGGATCCCCATTATCTATGCTCTCCTGGGGTCCCTACAACACTAAACATTCATACATCATCACATAAATAATAATAATTCAAGAGCATCATGAGGTTCAATCTCTGACCACTTTATACTCCCAACATCTCTCAAGAAAGCCTCCTATATGACCTTTAATACACAATCCTTCCTGGACTGAGCAAATATTCATTGCTCAAATAAATCTGATCTATACATGATGATGTGAACTCGCTCTTATTATGTATGCTTATTCTGTTATAGTCCACATGCATCTACTGTATTTTCCCATTGCTTTTTAAAAAAACACTAACCAATTAATATTAAGATCACCCAAAAAGACAGCTTCCATATTTAACTGACAAACATTACTCAGCGTCTCACCCGTGTCTTCTACATATTTATGGCCTATAACAACATACCACTAAACTGGGTTTGAGGTAAACTGCAGCCATAAAACCTCCACTTCATCCCTCACTTCTACAGAAATATACTTTTATACAATTCAACACCTCCACCAGACTTATTTCTGTCCCTTCCATATAAATTAAATCCCATTATAGACAAAGCATTATCATTAAAAGTCTCTTCCCACCGAGTGTCAGATAAAGCAACAATATTAATAGTGTTTGACGGCAATGACGTTCCTCCTCAAACTACAAAATTCAAATGAGCAAACTTTACATATTTTTGGCAATAAAACATCAATAGACATCCAATATTTAACACATCACATCTTGATCCTTGCTGCTTTTTTCATTTTGGGAATCTGTTCCTTTCTCCTCTTTCTTACTGATTCAGGATAGTCCTTATAAACATATTCATACCCTTCAGTTTCTCTGTCCTTCAGCCTTTTAAATGCATTCACATGTGCAACATTACATACATAGTTTCTGGAAAAAAGCACACATTGATGTTGATTGAATTTAGTAATTTCTTATTATTTGGGTTATTTTTGACTACTGGGTATATATACACATATATACGTATATATATATATATATATATATATATGTGTGTATATGTATATGTATGTGTATATGTATGTATGTGTATGTATGTGTGTGTATATATATATATATATATATATATAT
>JAUCMR010000066.1:392254-413219 GCA_032357425.1 Enteromius argenteus
TGGATTTTTAATCTAATAAATGCAGCCTTGATGAGCAGAAGAAACATCTTTAAAAACCATTAAATATCTTACTGTTCGAAAGCTTTTGAACGGTAGTGTATACACACATATATATACACATATACATATACATAAATATACACATATATATATATATATATATATATATATATCTTTATACGCACGTTTTGTTTTAATTTAATAGATTTTAATTATTTTTCATTTAAATTTGTACTCTTCAGTAGCAACAGTATTACTACTATAACTAACAATATAACAAAAAAAATTATAATATATATTATTAAATATATACATATCATATATAACAGCTTGTTTACAGACATGTCGCCATCTGTGCTGTTCGCTCTGCTTCAGTTCATCTCCAGATATTGGTCTCGTACCATTTGAAGAGCAGGTTGAGCCACTCGGAGAGAGCAGCGGCCCAGAGCACGGTGATCCCGGAGCGGCGGTGAGTGTAGAACACTGCGGGGAACAGCAGCAGCACCGCGGCTTTAGGGTCTCCGAGATGCGACGCGAGCAGCCAGAGCTCCTCAGACCCTCCGGCGCTCCTCTGCAGCGCCTCCGCCGCCAGCACTCCTCCGCGGTGAACGCTCTCCATCAGCCGCCGCGCATCTCACCGGAAGCTCCACGGTGCCCGCTCTCGAACCGCGCTCCGTGAAGCTCCGAAGCTTTTGCGAATTACTTGTTCGGAGCTCGCGTCAAACTGCCAAAGTCACGTGATAAACGAGGCTTCATTACGTCATAACTGTAGAGAACAGAACAAGCACCGAATTAATTTAAAGTATTTTGAAAGCCACACATTATACAGACACTTCATATTTAATGGTATTTTGTGAATTTTATGCCATTTCATGCATTATATAAAAAAAATGTTTTTGTTGCATGTACACACTTTTGGTCAGCAGGGGTCAGCAGCGAGGGGTGTCTCGAGCGCTTGAATCATTTTCAAATTGATTCATTTGATTCGAAGCTTCGAAAAGGTTCGTTTCTCCCATCACTACCGCATTATTGTAAATAATAGCCCTTAAATGCAGTTATGATATTTCGTTATATTTAGGATCTGTAGTCGTAATATGTATCTAGTACATGTGCAAAGAATCTATACATATAATCCCATGATGTACTTTTCAAAGTGATGTCTGAAAAACAAAATAATTGATAGAATTGATCTTTTCAGTTATTTTTGAACAGGTACATTTTTAAATATTTAGAATAAATAAATAAATATTATTAAGATGTGGTTTGAAACACTTTTCATCATGAAAATACAAAATAAGAAACTTATTTTTTTTAAAAAGAAGCTTTTCAAAGTCGTGTAACTTTTGTTGTTCTGATATATAGTCTATTTGTATACTGTTTAATATATTATATTATTTACATACTTTCATTTTCATTTATATACTTTTTGTTTTATCTCACAGTCGCTCGAGTCTAGTTCCTGTCAGCTGACGTGCGTCTGCGTCACGGCGCTGACGCTGTTGCGTGCGTCTACGTAAAGCTGGCGCTCCGGTTTCCCTGGCGGAGAAGATGGCGGCTCCGGGACCGGGGGAGTATTTCAGCGTCGGGAGCCATGTCTCTTGCCGCACCTGTTTAGATCAGCGTTTGCAGGGAGAGGTGGTGGCTTTCGATTATCCGTCCAAGATGTTGACTTTGAGTATCCTTTCTTCCTCGCACGTGTGCGTTTGAACGGCGCTCCGCGAGCGTGTTTGAGCGCTAGCGGCATCATTCAGCGGCCGTCCTCGCTTCACTTACTCTCGGTGCCGTGTTTGGACACGACCCGCTGTGTCTGTCGCGTGGGGTTCTCCGAGCTAAGCTGGTTTGATGCGGGTTGATCGTCGAAAGAGTTGTTTGTGGTTAGCGTGTTGATTAGCATGTCTTCGCATTAGCCTGCACGAGCTAATGTCTTTAGCGCGCTAAGCTAACGTCTTTCCAGTGCGATAATGGCAGCTCTCTCAGGACACATCACAGAATATGAACCGTTCTGGAGTTATTTCCTCAAGTATTACTCGCTAGGCTGCTTGGTTTTTATCATAACACACGAGGTATCTGGCTACTGTTCTCAGATCAGACGCAAGAGGATGAGAATTATGAGATG
Organism: Enteromius argenteus; assembly: GCA_032357425.1. Taxonomy (NCBI): domain Eukaryota; kingdom Metazoa; phylum Chordata; class Actinopteri; order Cypriniformes; family Cyprinidae; genus Enteromius; species Enteromius argenteus. The sequence goes on from JAUCMR010000066.1 coordinate 394,371, forward strand.
GGAAAGGAGACAGCTGAAATCCTATTCACTCCACATTAAAAGTATACGATATTTCTCGACATGCTGTTTTAAAATGGCATACATGCTGAATTCAGATTATTTTTGGAAGGCACTGCCTGTATAACACGTCTTGAAGTGTTAACTCCATACGTTTTCTATATAAACAGCATTAATGTACGTCTTATATTTGATGCATCAGGCTGTTCTGGCTCCTGTAGTCGGATATAGTGACATTAAGCTTATCCTCAAGGAGTTAAAATACACCTAGAAGAATCTGTAGTTGTGCATATACTGATATACATGACTAAAAATTTAACGTAATTCTAATGCGTGTGTTGTAAATGCATGCAATCTTACTTAAAGTGATATAAACATTGGTCATGCTGTATGTCCAGTGGTATATCTTAAGATGTTTGTTGATCAAAGCTCTGTAGTTTCAGAATGCTATAGTTTTAACATGCTTTCTGAAATTATATACAGGCTAGATGGTAAACCTTAATTTGTTTAAATGTTAGTTTACTCGTATGTTTACTTATATATTAGATTTCACAGCAAAGTGGACTTTTTATAATTGGTGTTTTATGTTTATGAGTACATCATCAGATGATAGAAGGCAGGTTCTGATCATTAGAAATCAATGTATATCAAATATAAGGATAGATTGAGTGTCTAAGCAGAGATGGAGTCTGAAGTTGTGATAAATGAAGCTTTTTGACGTAAGCAGTTGACCTTCATGAGATGTGATCTCTGTAAATCAGACGTATTTGAGAGTCATCTTCTGTTTTATACACTAGCTTTCACTTTCTGTATTGACTCTTTGCACATTTTTTTTATGACAGCCGTATGAACTTACAGGGATTGACCCAAAAATGAAAAGTCTGTCGTTAATTACTCGCCCTCGTCACGTTCCAGACCCGTAAGACCCTCGTTGATCTTCAAAACACACATTAAGATATTTTTGCTGAATTACGAGAGCTTTCTGACAGCACGGATCCTAACAGGACCAAGGCTTTTGTTCAAATCATTACTTCTGTTTGATTGTGTGTAACGTCTGACTAACTGCATGATTATTACTGTACACTACTGCCGTAGTCAGCACTAATAATCTGCTCCTCCTCCTAGTGTAGACACTTCTGGAAAGCTGCTTTGCAACGATTTGCATCGTGAGAAGCGCCATAAACAAACTAACCTGAATTGAAGGCTTTGAAACCTCCTAAGAATATTAAAATGATTCATGTGACATCGGTGGTATTTTATGAGGCTTACGAGAATACTGTCTGTGTGCAAATAACACAGAAAAAGCTGTTTTAGAGAGGATCATGTGTAAAGTATGTGGAGTATATATTGTTTGCGTTCAGATCATGTGTCTGTGTACATGCTTGGTCTGTGTGAGGAGACGAATTGCTAATTTTTTGTCTTTGGTGTGTAGCACACAGGTTTACCAGGACCTGCTCACGATTAGAACTAGTTTCCCAAACGAGATTTCAGCATCTATCAATTTATTTATTTGTTTTTTTAAGTTGAAGGAGCTGTTAGCATAATCTTCTCTGGATGCCTTGGTTTGGTTTCTCCTTAACCCTTCTCCTCCCAGAATGTCCTTCCTCCAGCGGTAAACCCAACCTCAGTGACGTCATCTTGGTTAACTTAGCCTATGTCTCAGAGGTGGATGTTATTAATGACCGCACTGAGACTCCTCCTCCTCTAGCATCCTTGAATATTAGCAAGGTAAGATCACATTTTACACTTCACAATCAATTAAAAACATTTATCAGCCAATCAGAATCTTTAAAACAGCACCTTCAGACACACCATGTTGCTGTAATAAAGTTGGAGAGTGACCGTTATTGTTGTGAATGAGTCATCGTTCTTGACAGTAACTGTTAAAGTTAAATGCATGGTGAACTCTGTCACACTTTGTAAATAATTTATCAGTATCAAACCATGTCTTGTTTTAGTTTTCCACATTCTGTGGTGCTGTGAAATAGACAATATACACACACCTGTATGTTAATTACGAATGCACAAAATATTGGCTGATAGCAGAAAAACCAATTTTCTTACGCGAAAAAATTCCATAAATAATATTACAGTAATGTTCTCTATTTAATTGTATGCAGCCTTTGTCAGATTTGCCCTTAACTATATTTTCAGAGTGATTCCAATGATATTTCAGACAATTAAAAACTATCATGGTGAATCTGAAGGAAATAATATGCGTTATTAGCTTTAATCTGACAAACTTACTTATTGGTTTGGTAACAAGAACAGTAATAATGAACGTTTATCGGCCGATACTGATAGGCTGGCTGATATATCATGCACCTAATGTTCATTTTCAAGCCACGCAATGCAATTTAGTATCATATGCTTGATGCAAAGTATGTTATTTCCATTACTAATATCATTAATAGCCACGCATCTTCATCTACCACGGAAAACACTGCATGTTTTACATCCGTTTGTGTGTTTATACGCCAGCCATCAGCATTGCTATACAGTTTATTCATTGGTTAAAACTGCTTTTTTAAGTGTTAGTAATTGTTCCACATGTATTGTATGTTGTTGTGTTTATTGTAGTGGCTTGTTAAACACTTCACATATCTAGCGTGTGACAGTAAATAATGCATTTTTTCCACAGCTTGCCAACCGGGCAAGGACAGAAAAGGAAGACAAGCTGTCCCAAGCCTATGCAATCAGTGCTGGGGTGTCAGTTGAGGGCCAGCAATTATTCCAGACTATACACAAAACGTAAGATGTGCCAACTTTATGTACATTGTGAAAACGACTGCATTGAATACAAGCCAAGCATATAATGTGTGTTTGATCATTTAGATGGTGTTTGTGGCTGGTCTGCCCATCTTGAGTGTGTTTGATCTCTTTGTTTTCCAGCATCAAAGACTGTAAATGGCAGGAGAAGAACATCATTGTTATGGATGACGTCGTAATCTCTCCACCATACCAGGTGGAGAACTGCAAAGGCAAAGAGGGAAGTGCTCTAAGTCATATACGCAAAATTGTGAGTATCATGCAATCTTTCATTTCAATAATAGTTTGTTTCAGGAGAGCTTTAATGCATCTCTTCCATCTGTGGGTTTTACAAGGTGGACAACATTACAACCTAGAAATAATGATTTGCAGTGCCACTGTTTAATCTACAGGTGCTTTTTTGACACATGCATCATTCCATGCTAGGTGTTGGGGAGAAATGGACTAAAATGCACTTCTTATTGTAAATTGTGATTTTGATTATTACTGGGTTGACTCTGTTCATTGCTTTAGTTCGTTTTGATGAATCCGTATTGATTCTTGAATCCCAAGACCAGTCTTTTCATCCAAGTTGACTTCAGCTGATGCTTCACTAAACATTATTTGTTGTGTACTTCCCATTCAATAATCTGCAGAAAGAAGTCAGTAAAACTGCTTGTGAATGAGTTGCATTTACCACAGGAAAGCCATTCATTGTCCATAGCTCACTAGTTAGCAAGCAGTCTAGAAAGGAGCATTTTGCTGTACTATATGTACACTATTACATATTCAATATTAGGGATCTAATATTATCAAAGTCTCATGATGTGATGATAATGTGACTTGTGAAGGAAGAAAAAGTTTGATTTTAAAGAGAATTTATTTGTCCTAATGCACTTTCAGAGTTGCAGCCCATGTTCTTAACTAAGAACATTTAAGTCAGAAAAAAGTCTTGATTTGACCTGTAGCCTAACTTTAAAGGGGACTCAACCCCTTTTGTGATGTCTGAATTAGGGATGCACTGAAATGAAAATTCTTGGCTGAAAACCGTAACACTGAAAGAAATTATGCCAATTATTAGTACCATTGCATTAATGGCTATGACTGTGCACTAACCTTACTAAAATCAAGGCATTGCTGAAACATCTAAGGCAATGAATTCCATAATCTTTTGTGTAATGCCCTTTGCCTTGACACTATCACTGGGAAACTTCCTTGCCTTTTCAAAAACCACGCCACAGACGGAGTGGGAGTACTCGGAGGGGTTTTCCTTTTCTGTCGCATTCCTCTCATATTCAGCATAGCGACCGGGATGTTTGGATTTACACAACAGTAGGAGAATTACAATACTACTTTCCTAATTTTCCCTATATTGACCACTTGTAAAAAATAAAAACTAAATTAACTTGTGTACGAAAGATATTTTTTTTAAAAACAGAGCATGTCAAAAGTGTATTTTAGTTAATATTTACAGTGTCCCAATATAGCTGAGTATACTTAAGCCTCTTTCACACAGAAAATACAGCGACTTTTCACAGGATGGTTTGATGGGGTTCACTCAAACTGCTGGTGATTTCCTGGAATATGTGTTTGCGTTCACACCCATCCCATTAAGATCCCGTGAAGACGTGACATTAGTGAAATGCATCACATCAGTTCAGCGTGAATAGTGAGGAGCTTCAGCACAGTTTGCTAATAATTTTTCATCATGAGCATTGATCTTTTTTCGAAACACCCGGTATAGATAACGTGCGTCATCACTACAATACACACTTTATGGCATTGGCTCCGGCTTTTGTTCACACAGAGCTTGTTCCGGGACTGAACCCGGTAATGTTACTAGGTCCCCAACCCGGGACCGATCCCGGAATCAATCCTGGGATGTGTTTGCGTTCACTCAGAAGGCACTCGTCCACTCCAGCAAGTACTGAAGAATCGTTTTTAGTATGTTAGTGTGTGGAAATAGATTGCTTTAAGTGCATTAAGGAACTGTATTGTTGTCACCTGGGATGTAACAGTGGTGTTAGAAGAATGGGGGGGGGGAAAGTGTTTTGTAGAAAGCAGTTGACATGTTTCTGCTGGATCTGATTCATCCTCATAACCAGGTGTCACAGTGATCGCTGATCGTCTGATTTCTTTCAGGTTGAGAAACATTTTAAAGATGTGGAAAGCCAGAAGTCGATGCAGCGCACACAAGCACAGCAAACACAGAAGGACTCGTCTTTATCCTCCTGAGTGGGGGGTATGGCTCATCTGGGGAGGGCAGCACGGGCATCAAGGGCCTCGGAGCTGGTGTGAGCCAGCGCTCTTCTCCCGCTCGCCGGCGTGGTCCGAGGGCGGACGCACCAAGGGCCTAGGGTCTGGAAGATCAAAAGAAACACACACACACACACAAAAAAAACACACAAAAAAAAAGCAAAAATGTTTTAAGAAAAAACCACGAGAGTGAAAAGAGTTCATTCTAAATTAGACTTTATAAAGATAATTTAAAACACCAACCATCAAACCAACCATAGTTTCTTTGACTAACTTACAGTGTCTTATCCCCTCTCTGCCCCTTCTTCTTCCTCCTCCTGTGTTTCTTCTCAAATAGCTTCTCTTACATCCCTCCTTCGCCTTCTATTCCATTTTGTCAAAAAAAGAAAAAAACAAACCAGTCAGAAAAGCTTGTTAGCTTTTACTTTTTATGCTTTTTTTTTTTCTTCTTCCTTTTGGCTGTTTATGTTCTACGATTGTCTGTCTGTTCTGTATTTTAAACGAAATGTGACTTCAGATGCCACATGTTACAAAGGACATTTTTCTAAAATAAAAGTAACAAAAATTCTGACTGTAATGCTGTACTTTCAGTTGCTTTTTCGCAGACATTGAATGAAAAAGGGGTTAAACAATATTGGGTTTAAATGTTGAAACGCTGCTCTAGTTAAATAGCATCAGAGTTGTTTTGCCAAAGTTCTAATGGGAGATGCTTCGATGAATTAAATCAGAAAACCTACATACAACATGGCATGCTTCTGTCCTGCATTTAAACCAGTATAAAAGTGCAATGCCAAGATGCGCGTGTTAATGTAAAATATGAACCAGAAGTAAAATCATCTGCAGTTTTATTTTCAGAATAACTGCACTGTTTGCTGAGCTCAACTGCTTTTTCACAAATTAAAAGCCTTAAAGGTGTTAAATCAGAAGTAAAACTTAAGAATCATGGCGCTGCATGCTCTGCAAAAAATGAAATAGCTTCATATAATTATTTACTTTGCATCTCATTTAGGGTTTTTCTTTTTAATAATGGCTTTTGTTTTCAAACTCTGGAGCATTGCTAATACACATTTTGTGCTGTTTAGACATTTATGATCAGAGAACATATTGCCATTGTTCCATTTATTCCTTAAATTATGTTTACTCTTCTTTAACCTTGAAGGTTTATTTCCCCTAATCTCTAGCCAGCGTAGATTATATTCTGTCCCATGCCAAAGCAAGCATTTATTCTCTAGTGTCATGTTTCTTCCTGGAGTATATTTTTAGAAATCGTAAAGGAAATGTGATTCTAGGTGTCTCTGTAATTATAATAAGGTTTACTGGTCACATATCTAAAACATCCCTAGCTGCAGACTTGGTTTAATTAAACGAATAGGTTTTCAATGGATTATTCATCACTACTATGAACTATGAAGGGTTTTGACTTCCCTCCGCTCTGTTATGGCAGTGTCAAAAGGTCCTGATTGTTCTTGAATAATTAAAGAGAAAGGTTGGACTGTTACTGTAACTAATACACATCGTTCCATTCACTCCGCTGGCAGCCGTTTCCATCTCTGAACATACCATAGCACACGTCAAAGGTTTACCACCGTGTAAGGTGCTCCTCAAGGTTTCTACCAAGATCTGTAAGACTACACGCCCTGCTTCTAAATTGACGGACCGTTCAATGAAATATTCATCATGTACCAAGTACTCCTGTTTCTTGAGTGATGCAGTGTGCTTTGAGGATAAATCAAGTCCGTGTCATAGAGACTATAGGGTTGCCTGAGAGATGCTCACCATCCAGGTGTGTTCCTTCAGTGAAGCCAGAGCCGAGGTGTTCAATCTTATATGAATATGAATGTTTTCGCTCAGCCCGTGATTCTATGTTCATGAAGACTGTGGTAAGTACTATTAGAGCTGTAATTTGTCTATTACTGTAAGACAGGACCCGATCTCATGAATGTGAGTATATGTAGCACGCTAAATGAAAACACAAGAAAGGACTGAGGGTGTATATGGTGTGTGTGTTATATGGGTGATTCTATTGCGGGTAGGTTTAGTGTAATAATTTTTTACTAATTGTTATGAATTACAAGAATCTATTTTAAAAGTGTCTTAAATAGCTGAAAATCATGATTTCTTCTTGTCCGAGTGAGTCATGTAGGCGTATCAATGTGCAATCAAAATATTGTATTGTACTTTTCTTTTGGCAACAATTCATGTTATTTATAAAAGCCATGAATAATCACTTAATTCTTAATTTTTCTTATAAAAATGTGTTCATAAATCTTGCGTCAACCCTGTTACCATACCATATTTTGCCTCCTGTAAGTTACAGGTTTCACTCACTGATGAGATCTGAAGCACTGAAAAGTATCGGTGCTCTCTCTGAGAAAATGATCTAATCTAAAGACTGACATTGTGTAGAAAGTCAACTCTGTTACCACAACATCAAAAGAAAACTGAATCTGATCTCACATTGGTTTATTTAAAGCTGTTTTAATCATGTTTTCATTAGTGTCGTGTGTTCTTAGCAGTTATGCCAGCAAGTGGAGCTTTTGGAAAAAATAAAACTCAATTCTGTTACACTATTGTCAGCACTGTTACTCTACCTAAGTAACAGAGTTTGGACAACAAACGTACCTGTAATTATAGAGAGTCTTATATAACTAATTATTTTTTATTTTAGAAAAACGTGTAAATCTTGCATCAACTCTGTTACCAAACCATATTTTGCCTTTAAATTGGTGGAATTATCTATCAGAACTGTGTAAGTTACAGGAAATGATGTCACTTTCACTCACTGATAAGATCTGAAGCTCTGAAAAGTGTCTGTGCTCTCTCTGAGAAAATATTCTAATATAAAAACATCTTACACCAAGAGTTATTGTGTAGAAGGTCAACTCTGTTACCACGATATCAAAAGGAAAACTGAATTTATTACTGATCTCACACTGGGTTATTTAAAGCTCTTTTAATCATGTTTTCATTAGTGTCATGTGTTCTTAGCATTTATACCAGCAAGTGGAGCTTTTGGAACAAATAAAATAGTCAATTCTGTTACCGTCATAAACATTATTCAGATATTGTTGCAGCTTTATAATATTTCAACAACATGTTACGTAAGGACAGTTTTTCTAATGAAACAAGAAGGTTTTTTGATTTATGGTTTATTGTTATTTCTGCACATTGCCTAATTTGTCTGTAACAGAGTTGACAAACAATACCATAAAAACATCTGTTTTTTAACTTAAAAAGAAGCCATTTTTGTTTGGTAAGCACCGGGTTACTAAAATTTAAATGCTGTAAATAATGTCTGTTAGTGAACAGTTTTTTTCTAAACTTTCTCAAATGCCAAATGTGTATCCAGTTATAGAATCACCCATATTTGGTTTTTATTTGGCGTATAATTGATATGCATTTTTATGAGAGCGGCTGTAAGGCATGCACATCCGTCCAGGAAGAAAGTTGACCAACATAAAAGCGATTAACTGTGTGAAATGATAAACGGATTAAAGGATTTCTAGAGCTCTTTATATAATTTGACTTCTCATGCCAAGCCGCAAATCCTTGTAGATTCCGGAGCGAGCATCAGTCGAATCTGCTTCTGCTCTGAGGACTTGTTCATCTGGGATGTGTAGGAGCTGCTGAAGATGCTCTGTGTCGTGCTGTCCATTGTGTTCCTGGTCGTGAGGAGCTCGAAGCTCTGTCCTCATCAGTGCTCTTGTTACGATGCGTCGGAGCTGGTGGACTGTCGATCTCGAGGCTTCTCTCACATCCCTCACAGTATTCCTCACGGCACGTGGCTCCTGGACCTGAGTGGGAACAGGCTGTCAGAGCTGAGGAGCACCTCCTTCACTGGGATATGGGCTCTCCGGGTCCTTCTGCTCTCACAGAGCAGCATGCAGGTGGTGCATCCTAAGGTGCGTTCAGTTTGGGTTGTTTTTGTAAATTCATTTTTCTGTCTATAAACTTTTTTTTATTTTATTAAAGGTTCCAATTAAAAATAAAGGTTCCAAAAGTTGTTGTTGTTGTTATTATTATTACTTTATTTACAGCAATGCCACAGAAGGGGAATTTCTCAATAATGCCATAAAAGAACCATTTTTCAGTTCCCCAAAGAAACCTTCAGTGAACAGTTCTTGAACCGTTATTTTCTTAATGAGCCGTGAAATCACAGCAAAAGTGGAAAGTTTTCTTGAATGTTAAAGGTTCTTTGTGGAACCACTGATGTCTAATAAAGAATCGTTATATTTTAGAGTAAAGTACCTTTTCTCCAGAGCTGTTTAAAGGTTCTGCATGTAATCATTGATGCCAAATAAATGACATTTTATTTTTAAGAATCTTTCCATTGTGCAAAAAGTTATTTTTTAATGGAATAAGTTCTTCTACACCCAAAATGGTTCTTCTAGTCTACACTTTTAAAAATAAAGATGAAAAAATGTTTTTGCTTTTTTGTTGTTTTTTTTACAGCAGTGCCGTAGAAGAATAATTTTGGGTTCCCCGAAGAACCTTTCCGTTAACAGTTCTTAAACCATTATTTTCTTGAACCGTTTGTGGAAAGGAATGTTTCCTGGATGTTAAGATTCTTCATGGAACGACTGACGCCAAATAAAGAACCTTTTATTTTTAGAAAAGGAAACTTTCCATTGTGCAAAAAGTTCTTTTTATTGGAAAACATTTCTTCACATTAAGAAAAAAAAGTAACCTGGTTTTAAAGGAACACTCCACTTTCTTGGAAATAGGCTCGTTCTCCTACTCCCCCGAGTTATTAAGCTGAGCTTTACCGTTTTGGAATCTATTCAGCTGATCTCCGGGTCTGGCGATAGCATTTTTAGCATAGCTTAGCATAGATCATTGAATACAATTAGACCAGTAGCATCGCTTTCAAAAATGAGCAAAGAGTTTCTATAAATCTGAAATGTCTGCATTAGTGTGAAGTTGTGTGAACGATTACTCAGTCAGATTTGAAGGAATTGTTCCCTTAACTATATTCCTCTACTTCTGTTCCAGGCTCTTTCCTCTCTGACCTTCCTGGAAAAGTTGGACCTGGCTTACAACGAGCTCCGTGTCCTTCCTCCAGAGTTCTCTCAAGGCTTGATCGCTCTTAAAGATCTCAAGCTTTCCCACAACGTTCTGGAATGCCTCCAGTCCCACTCCTTGGAGGACCTAGAAAGCCTCGAGCGGTTAGATCTCAGTCACAACCACCTTCAGGTCATCGAAGTCGGTGCGTTTCGTGGCCTCACCATGCTAAGGCACCTTAACCTTGCGTGGAATCAGCTCGCGGTCTTACAAGGAGGTCTTCTCACCATGCAACAGGGTCTTGGGGTTCTTCTCCTGAACCACAACAATATCTCCAAGATTGAAAGCGAAGCTCTGGCTCCTTTACAAACACTCACCATTCTGAATTTAGAAGCCAACCAGCTGAGAAGCCTGAAGTTCAAGACGTTCTTAAACCTCCAGACGCCCAGCACGCACTTGCAGATGTCGGAGAACCCCTGGACCTGCGACTGCGAGCTGCATCGCGTCTTCAGTAAGATCCTTCGCGTCAAGCATCTCCACGTGGACGATTACATGAACATCACGTGCCATTCTCCGCTCCTGCTGGCTGGAGCGTCTCTGGGATTGATGCACAGTCAGCTGTGTGTGGCAGAAACGGCCACTGTCCTGGTCATCACCGGAACCGTGATGGTCACTGTGGTGGCAGCTTTGGTCATGGCAGAGCGAAAGAGAAAGCAGCAAAAGATGAACCTGGAAAAACAAGGGAGCGATCCTATGCCTTGGGAGCCGCGCAGATGAAGAAAAGTCAACAGAGTTTTTAGTACTTTCTGCAGTCAAACCCAAAATGAGGATAGCAAAATAAATGAAACGGTGACGTATTATACCCAAAAATGAACACTCTGACCTGAGCGTTTTTCTTTAATTGCTAGTGAGATCTTTTTCCACCACAGACTGAACTAAATGAAGCACTGCTTGGTGATTGGTCGAGCTAAACTGGTTTTAATTGTGTTCTTAAATTTAACATCTATTTAACACAATTCATTACACACCTTTCCTATCGGTTATCTGACATCATCAAGATGAGTTTGCTCTGACACTGTTTAACAGAGTTCTTGCCATATTTTATTACTGTTTTCTAAGCTATAGTGAGTAAACTGTGATATAATGTGAGAAAAGCGTCTGAATAAGTTTGGTTTGACTGTATGCTCACTTGAAATCAAAACTAAATACTTTCCCAATGCATCTTCCTGGACTTATTTTCAATGGTTCGTTGGACATTCTTCCTAAAGAAAAACAAATTATACTTCATAAAAACAAGAGATGATGTAGTTTTGTAGGCACAAACCTGGAAGAAGCATTTCAGCACTTCTGATCCTATAAAGCATATTTTCATGTTATATATTGTAAAATCAGTAACACTGCTTCGTGATTTTTAAGCTTTTACCTGTCTTACAAGCGGTGTTGGCGGTAACAGATAAGTTACGTAATCAGACTACTTTAAGTCACTAATAAAGTAATGCATTACTTTTTTTAATTCAGAAGCAAATAACTGAGTTACTTCTTTAAATAATTTCAGTTACTCACATAGTGACTGACAGCTCTGGGGTTGCCATCTTGAGAGAAATCAGAGCGTTGTGTGTGAACATGATCTTACTGTAGTTCTAGACTAAATATCAACATGTATTTACTCATCACACCTGCACAAAAACACTTTCACTGAAGGAAACTAGCCTCGAGTTAGTGACGCAGGAATAGCCACAGAGAAGGTTTCTTTACTTTCTGCAACTCAATCCCTGAGCTCTGAAGACGCTCTTATTCTGTCTCTTTAAGATTCTAGAAGAGAATGTAGAAATGTGTGCTTTGAGATACTGGACCATCATTTTCTTGCCTTCTTTCCAGAGTCATTTAGAGAACTTACATTTTAAATTATTGTTTTAGTATCAATTTTGTACATTTGAGAGCATGTTATTTTATCAATATTTTATAATCTTGATAAAGTTATTTAACACAGTTATTACTGTAATATCTATCTATCTATAAAATAATCAACAGATATTATAGGTTCCTTACAAAAATGTTTTAATTGACATTGTGATGCTTTTCTAGAAGTCTTATACGGAATGCAAACTAAATAGAAGCAGCAAACAATGCAATGACATTTTAAATGTATGTAACATGAGGAAAAATCCCACATTACTACACACCTTAAAGGAATAGTTCACCCAAAAATAAAAATCCTGTCATCATTTCCTCACCCTGGAGTAGTTCCAGACCTGTCTGAATGTCTTTGTTCTGCTGAACACAAAGGAAGATGTTTTGAAGGAAGTTTGTACCCAGGCTGTTTTGGTCACCATTGACTTCCATAGAAGGAAAAATACTATGTACTATGATGACCAAAACAGCCTGCTTACAAACTTTCTTCAAAACATCTTCCTTTGTGTTCAGCAGAACAAAGACATTCAGACAGGTCTGGAACTACTCCAGGGTGAGGAAATGATTTTCATTTTTGGGTGAACTGAATCTAGAACTTAGAACATGAATTTAGAACATCAATAACGTGTTTCCAAGCGCCCCTTAAATTCATCATTCAACTTTAATTTAACTTTAAAGACTCATAGTCGTTCTTAATTTTTAAATAATGCATAAAAAATGGAAACAAAAGAAATGTAAACAGTCTTTGTGCTTGCGGCGGCAGATTGCAGAGCAAGCTGGGAATTGTAGTCCACCTCAGTGGGTGTGAGAGCTCCTGAGACACAGCTGCTGTTATATCCCTCCGTCTTCAGCTGTCTGTGGCTAGAATCAGCACGGCTCCGAAGATGCCCACGTTCTGCCCGATCAGCTTCATCTGGTTCCAGAACTCCACGTGGCAGCTGCGGTGCCAGTAGCCCATGTTTCCGTCGATGAAGAGCACGATCAGAGGTAAGAGGACGGCCAGGATCTGAGAAGCCACTCGCACATAGCAGCCCGAGAGATAGGAGAGCGCTAACACCCCGAACACAAGCACCAGCAGCAGGACCGTGATCTCACCGCCGGGGACATGGTCCAGATACGCCAGCCGGTCCTCCTTACTGTGCTGGAGAGAGTACACCTGCAGGAGGAAGAACAGCACTGCTGTCACTATAGAGCTGGGAGAAAACAGTGAATAAAAACATCCTGCAAAGTTTGAAAGTGCTCCGTGTATAAACTTATTGTCTCTCAAAAGACAGAGATTCTGAATGAGTTGTTTTTGAAAAAACAAATCCTGGTTCATTTGAAATTGAAGTGAAACATTAGCGTATTTCCCACCCACTTGTTGGTCTGAATGAAAACGCAGATTCATTCTTCACCACTAGGTGTCTCTATGTAAAATACCTGTTTCCACGGTAACGCTGTACAAACAGCGCTTTATCAGACATTACAGACATGACGAGATAAACATGAGACCCATCGACCAATCGCTGCAGATTAGAGTCACACAGAGGAGGGGTTTGGAAACAGGAATCGTTTGAGAGTCGTTGGGAAAGTGAGGTAAAAATAAATGCATATTATAAAGACAATGAATTCATTTTTTGACTTTGCATGCACGTCAACCTGTTGTTGGAGACTCACAAAACCAAAATATGAACCTTTCGTAACTCATAACAGAAGCACTTCAAATGACAATGATTTAATATTGATTCTCAAAATCTGTCTTTTCCGGTATTTATTTCTGCAAACATTTACGATTCAATGTAACAACAATACTATTACTACTACTACTACTACTACTACTACTAATAATAATAAATAGGAATAAATCTTTATTTTTAAAAGGAATAATAACATTTGTTTTCTGTTGTGCAGCATTTGTTTGCCAAAAAATAAAAGGGTTTAATTTTCAGTTGATTAGGATAAATTGTAAAATGCATAAAATGTTTTATGCCTTCATTTGAATACCAGAAAAGTTTATAAGAACATTTTATAGGGCCCTATTATTGTTTAGAAAATAGGAACTGGAAGAAGTGCCTTGGATTTGTTTTATTATGATGTAATTTTGAACCCAGCCAAAGAGCACCTTCTGTATCATTAAACAGAGGGACTTTCAGCAAGTAGTGCTCCAAGATCTTTTCCTTAAATTCTTCTATTTAAACATATAACACATATCATAACTTTCAGAAGTATATATGCTCCATATTTAACATTGATAATATTTACAGTGTATATATAATGTAATGTGCGCTAAACTGTCATTGTTGCTGTATTGTAATAAACAGACATAATGCAAAAAAATATATATATTTATACAAATTTAACATATTTTTTTAATATTATATATTTTTATATATATAATTTTTAAATATATTTAAAAATTAATAAAATATTTGAAATGTGTTTGCTATTTTTCCTAATTAAAAGGATTATGCTGAGATACTAGCAATCTTATTTTATTCTTATAAGGTGTAAGAAGGTATGTGCTATGACCTGACGTGGACACACTCACCATACAGATCAAGTAGATGCCGATGAAGACCTGTCCGGTGGACTGCAGCGAGCGCGTGCGGGGCTTCTGTCGGTACACCTCTCCTGCTCCGCTGGCCAGCACCAGAAATCCTCCGATGATGGCCATGGCCCTGGAGTACATCCTCACCTGCAGCGGTCAGCAGAGAGAGCAGGAGTCAATCTACCTTCCTCTGACCGCTGTATCAGGACCAAAGCAGGTATATAACACTATATCACAGATGGCTAATCCCTTGGGTGGACGCGTTATGAAAAATGGATTTGAATGAGCAGTGAACATGTAAATGTGAAGAGCGTAATTAGTTAAAATACATACATAGCTTAATTTACACGTTAGTAGAAAGCTGTTAACCAATTGTGCGAGTCTTACATTTAACACTTCTGCTTGCATTGTCCTGAAGTCAATGGGGTTTTGAATCAGAGTTTACAATCAGGTCTATGGTGAACACAAGTATTTATTCTTTACTCATCATGCTTAATAAAGCATCTATCTACTCGCTAGTCACCTTCACAGCCTCTAGGTGTTTCTAATCAAGACCTCACAAACTATTCTAGCTCAGATGTTCCAGGAAAATGCATTTAGATTTAGACCTTTGATGGAGGCATTAAAATTATATATTATATCTCATGTCTGAATATTTTGTTTAACTGTACATGCAAAAGCCGAATACTACTGTTGTTGTTGTTTTTTTTTTGTTATTAAAACTTACAAAATTAGACAAACTATGGCAAAGCACATGCAGTTATTACTTCTGCACTTCTGTTTGGTGCCACACGGAAACACTGATATTAGACTGATGCATGTTTGTACAGATGGAGTCAAACCTTCAGCCAGTCTCCATAATGGACCTGTCCACCCGCATAGGACACGTATGTGCTGAGGGCCAGGTGAAGCGCAGCGACCAGAGAGAACCACCTTCTCTTCACCCCGAACGACATGAAGCTGGCACACAACACTGCAGCTCCTAAATCAAAGTACAGGTAAGGCACCTGGATGTCTGGCTTCCTACAAACACAACAAACAACGCGTGTTAGAGCTGGCCAGCTTCTTTCTCGCTTCTCTAAATGAAACTTTGTTATCACTTTAAGCGTGTTGATGCTGTTCAAACACAAGCGCTCTGAGTTCGAATGTTCTTTTGTTACATTGTTGCATGTCACGCCTGTGGTTTGTTACGTGTGCACGCACCGTTTGACATCCGCGCGCTCCGCGAACAGCATCAGCATACTGAAGCAGTTCCAGAAGCTGAACCGAGTCAGGATAAAAGCTCCGAACTGAGAGAAAAACCTCAGCGCTTTTTTGCTGGTAGCAGCAGCCATGTCTCCGGATAGCGGAAGTACATCTCCTCCTTCCTAGGGATCGTGAACGAGTCGTTCTTTTGAGTCGATTCTTTTGAACGAATCAGAAGAGTGATTCATCTTCGACCTAAGACGTAAATATGAATAAGTGATGTAAGTATTGTTTACTATTACACTTAGGTTCGAATTTTACAATTTTAATTCATAGAAAATGAAACAGAAAGAGATAAAAAAGGGAGAAAACTAAAATATATATAAAATATAAATAATGTATAATATGTATAATAATGAGTAGTAATATAAAAAAAACAAGGATATAAAAATATCAAATAAATATATTTTTTTGTTTTTTGTTGTTGTAGCTTATTCAAATAGTGTTAAATACTGTCTATATTTCAGTCAACAAAAGCAATTCTATTAGTAAAGTTGAATTTTTCGAAATGTTTCGACTATGAAATTTGAAAAAAAAGACATATATATAAATACAAAAAAGTACCTTTTCCTATAAAATGAGAGGTCTTGAATTCTGAATATTTGTATTGATTAATTTCACGCCACAGTATAACTGAATTACAGAATATTTCCAATAATATATAAGATTTGAAAAAGTAACTATTCCTCTTTGAAACACTCCATGAGCTGCAGCAAGGACGTAAATACGTCCTGACGTAAGAATCGTGAATCAATTATTTGAACTGGCTCATTTAAACGAACCGGATCTTGGAAGTGATTCGTCTGTGGATTGCTGGGGTCTTTCAGGAGTCTTGCTGGCAAACACTGACAGTAATATCTTTGGGGGACACGAGGGGGCGCTCAGAGAGATAGATTCTAATAACCTGCTGAAGAGGGTTTCAACAGATTAACTGGTCAGCTCGAAGTTATTCCAGTTTGACCCAGAAATCTCTATATAATGAACACACTCTAGTTAGCCTTCTGTGATTGGTCCACTCAGAAGATTGTTTTTAAAAGTTACATCATAAGACAGTTCAGTTCATGTTCTATTGTAGCAGTAACGAAAACCTAAAAATGCACTGAAAAGTTAACTTTAATAATAATAATAATAAAACACTGTAGACGTATTTATTTTTTATTCAATAGAATTGGATTTTGTTATTTTATTTCACTAGCTCACTGCCACAGAGAGAAGTGTAAATGCTTATAGTCCCATCTAGTGTTTAAAAGATGATCATTCAGGAACTTGACTTTCATATAGACATTTTTCTTATTATGCTGATATCCCCAAATGATGTGTAATTAATAACTGATTACCTCTTGATACACCAACACAGCTCTAGTGTAAACAGCAGAGTGCATGATTTGATTAATGATGAGTTAGGAGTCAGGAGAGAGAGAGGTCTGGCCTGGAATCCTCCTGCAGCTCAATTACTGGAGCTTTACTCGTCTAACAGGCTTTACAGTCCTACTGCTAATATCAAGCTTTATTCTGCTTTCAGAGCTGGAAATAAAACAAATATTACAATTTCAGTCTTTCTGCTTCAAAATTTCAAGTTTAATTCTGTGTTATTCGCCGTTTATTTTTTTATTTTATGAAATCTACTAGAAATTATTACAAAGTACATTTTTAGTGTGTAAGTTTAAAACAATTTTCACTGAAATTTCTACATTTCATAAATATTTAAAAAGAAATAGCAAGAAACACATAGATCTGTGTGAAATGTAAAAAGAAATACCAAAATAGTATGTTCTTGTAAAACACTCTAATAAGTGTGGAAAAAAAAGAGTTTTTTAAAATGTATAACTAGTCATTTAGATCTTTATTACATCTCTCCTGATTTAAGATAATATATGGTAATATACAAAATACATGCATTTCATATAAATATTAAAAAAGCCATGGCCGAGCAAACAGAAAACTACTAAAATTGAATTTAATGCATATAAATATGTAAAAATGTCCTTTTAAAAAATGAATGTAAATGCCCTTTTTCTAAAAAAACAAAAAAACATCTGATAATGTTTTATTGATTTCTCCACAGCCAAAGAGGAGTATGCTTTTAATGAAAGTGTGAGAGAACCATAACATCACACTTTTAAAAGCTACTGATGTGTATACTTTAGCTACTTACAATACTATACTGAGATCGTATTAAAACTTAAAACTTTGTATTTTTTATATACAAAATAAATATACACAGTACACACACATAGTTAATTGTCTGACAGCACTAGTTTTATCTTAAATAGTGTATTTTAATGTCCTCTATAGTGATTCTGGTTAAATAAGCCTGAGCAGATGTTGTTACACTCAGGGATCTTTGTGGATGTAAATGATGATACTAGTGCATGATGGTCATTAATGATTTCTCAGACTGAACCAGGACTCTCAGTAAAGGATAGCTCTGTATTAAACTCTTGTTGTTTGACGTAAGTGCTGTCAGAAGCTCCTCGTCACAATGACGCTGTGAAGACACTGATCAGGAATCAAGGTCTCTGCTGATAATCCTGACCCAGATCCAGAGAAACCATGAGTTCATGAGTACAAACAGATATCAGTGTAGTTTGGAGTCAGTTCAAGCCTGCTCCTCCAAAACACCAAAAACATCTGTTTACACCTGGACTTAATCATCAGATAATAGTCTTGTTTTTCCAACATGGTGAATGTAGGAAAGCATTTAGCTTATTAAACAGATCATGGAAGAGTAATCCAGCGCTGAGCTGTTTATTGTGTCATGATGCCGTGGATGACAGCCAGACGGACTGGACCTGAGCTCAGAAACACTTCAGAACACAAGACAACATTCAATCATGTGCCTCACACACACGCACACATACATACACACACACACTCACACGTGCACACACTCACACGCGCACACAGTCACACTCACACTCACAGACACACACACACACACACGCACACACAAACACGTGCACACAAACACACACACACACACACACACACAAACACGCGCACACAAACACACACTCACACACACACACACATACATACACACACACACACCTACACATGTTGGGTTTACATGTTTTATGGGGACATTCCATAGGTGTAATGATGTTTATACTGTAAAGACTGTATGTGGTATTGTCCTACACTGACCCTACACCTAAACCTAC
>JAUCMR010000066.1:439670-450189 GCA_032357425.1 Enteromius argenteus
TAATGGATCAGAAAATGCTATGGGTTTGGGCCAGAAATACATCATGTGTGCAGGACCCAGGTAAAAATGTCAGTCCAATGTCAGTTTCTGTTTGAGATTTGTCAAACTAGTATCACTAACACCACCTGATTCCTCCTGAGCTGCTTTAACCTGTGTTTGATCCTCCTGGATGTTTGTGCTCAGCACGACTCAGAGGAATTGTGGGAAACCTCAGACTTCCTGGTTTAAGTGGACATGTCCCCTGGGGTTCCTGAACAGATTGGCTGGTGTACGTGGACATGAATGCCCTCTCTGTCCTCCTGAAGACCTGCTTCATATACACTGAAGCCTTAACAACACGTTCAATTAAAAACACTGTCTTTATTAAAGGAATAGTTCACCCAAAAATTCAATTCTGTCATCATTTGCTCCTCCTCGTGTAGTATGAATTTCTTTGTTCTGCTGAACACAAAGGAAGATATTTCTTCAGAAACTTTGTAATCAGGCTGTTTTTTGGTCACCATTGACTCCCATAGTAGAAAAAAAATATGTTATGAAAGTCAGTGGTGACCAAAACAGCCTGATTACAAAATATTTTTCTTTGCGTTCAGCAGAACAAAGAAATTCATGAAGGTCTGGAACCACTCCAGGGCGAGGAAATGATTTTATTTTTGGGTGAACTGTTCCTTTAAGGTGCATTTGTCAAAGCTGAAGGTTAAAACTTATATGAAGTAAGATGAAGTTTAAAACACTGTAACCACATTCGTCTTTCGTACGAGTATCATTAAAAGCCTGTTAATAAACTACAGTGCTCCTGCTGTCTTACAGTGAAGAGTTATGAAAATGTTTCTGGACTTGGATTGCAGATTTTCAAAGCGGCCAGAATACACACTTAAGATGCAGTGAGTTGTGTTTGAACAGCGACCAGAAGCACTTCAGAGATCCAGAACACAGCTGATGGAGCTGATGAGGGCTGAAACAGACCCAGTAATCACAGCACATTACAGCAGCGATTACAAGCACACAACACATTAATACAGTCGTGTAGAATATTTACGTTCAGAACTAAACAGAAACTCTGGAGTGTGACAAGAGAAAACTGAATGATTGAGGTCAGGGTTATTAGTTAACTGAAACCATAAAAACCCTTACTTGAAATAAATCAATCAATAAATCAATAAAAAAAATAGGAAATATTAAATATGTAAAAATATAAAATAAATTTAGAATATATACAGTTTTCAGCTAGCTGCAAAGCCAAATTTTTGTGCTAAAATAACTAAAACAAATAAATCAATTCCTAAAAATATATAGACATATAAATATATATTAAAAGCACACTATAACATTACTTAAAATTCAACTAAATTTAAGGTGAAAACATAAAATGTAAAAATAAAATCTAATTTTTCTTTTAAACAAATGCAGGAAAAGAGTTATTGTTTTGCAGTTTCTTTAAGGATTTTTGGTAACACTTTACAATAAATGTCTGTGTGATAACTATATTTAATATTTTTTTATACATTATTTAATTAATCTTTCTTAAATGCTTGTTACTAAAAATACAGCTGTGGACATTTTTTTTTCTTTACCTCATGTCCATTAAAAACAAACTAATGAACATTAGGATAAATACATGCTTTAGAAGCATTAGTCATTGTTAGTTTATGTTGACTGTAAAATGTTACTCTATCTCTTAAGTGGGAAAGCGAGCAGCAGGTTTAGTCTGATTGTTTCTATAGTCTTAATCTTTGTGTTTTCACTCTAAGACCTGTAATGATGTGATGGAAGAGGCTATGGTAACAGAGTTTATATGGTTCAGCTGGTTACAATTGTGTCCATCATCATTTAAACTATCTGAGTAACTGGCTAATCACAGTAAATTATGGGTGATGGAGTCTGGGTGTTTGATAGCTCCTGGTGTTCTGACTCCTCCCGTGGGTGGGGCTTGTTGCTGTGTTTGATGGCTCCTCCCCCTGCTGTATCTGACTCCTCCCGTGGGTGAGAGGAGCTATTCTGCTGTGTGTGATGGCTCCTCCCCCTGCTGTATCTGACTCCTCCCATGGGCGGGGCATCAGCCCCAGAGCCGTGCTGCTGTGTGATGGCTCCTCCCCCTGTTGTATCTGACTCCACCCGTGGGTGAGAGGAGCTATTCTGCTGTGTGTGATGGCTCCTCCCCCTGTTGTATCTGACTCCTCCCGTGGGAGGGGCTTCTGCCCCAGCTGTTCTGCTGTGTTTGATGGCTCCTCCCCCTGCTGTATCTTCTGACTCCTCCCATGGGCGAGAGGAGCCGTTCTGCTGTATGGAGGCCAGGAGATCCAGCTGCTTCTAATCTGAGTGGGCTGTTCAGAGTCCGAGCCAGAAACACAAACACAGATCTCTGAGGAGAGAAGGGAAACTTGCTTTTAGCTGAAAAGACAAGAAGCAAAGTCTAAAAAATCCCTCATTTATTGTAAGCATTCATTTTATGTAGTAGTATATCTATAATCACCTAATAACATTCAAAGCGATCTGTTTGAATATTGTGGGCTGCTCGTGAAGTTGTAGATGTTTTTGTCTGAAAACATGCATGAAGGTTAGTTTAGTATAACTCAGACACTTTCAGTTTTCATTCATATTCTGATTTATTTTATTTTATTTTATTTTATTTTATATACATACATACAATAAAATTAGAGAGAGTATCTTTAAATATTATGTGTATATATCTATATATATATATTTTTTTTTTTGATAACCCTTTACAATAAGGTTCCATTTGATAGATATATTTATTATTTAATATATTTAACTAACAATGATCAATACATTTGATACAGATTATTAAATCTTTCTTAATGCTAGATAATACAAGCATTTATAGAAATAAATTTGAGTTATTTTAGAACATCAGATTTAAATCAAATAAAATGTGCTTTTTTAAATACATTTTATTTCATATATTATTGCAAATAAAAAAAATGTTTTTACATAGTTTTTTGGTATCACAACTGTGTTGGAGGCTCTTGTTCTGCTGAAGGTGCTTGGCTCGGCTCTGACTCACAGCGCTGGAATTCTCTTTGGCAGCTTCTCTCCGTTCTTCAGCTGTTTGATAGATGGCCTCTGGGTAAGTTCTGTTTCACGCAGGAGAGTGAGAGGAGAGGCCTTGGAAAGGTTTATGAACACTCAACAGAAACAAACAGAGGAAGTGAAGTCACATTCTTCACTGAACAACCAAAGATGGAGGGAGAAAGAAACGATAACTTCCCACAGAAACAAGACGAGGATTCTTCAAACTCTAAGAAAGTTTTCAGGAATGTGTAAAGGTTCTTTTTTGGCATCTATGAAAAACCTTCAGCATCAGCAGAAGAAGAAGAAAAATTCTTTATATTTCTAAAATATTTCTTTAAATTATAAGGTTATACAAACTAAGAATAACTGAAACACTTCTATTAGCAATAGGTATAATTGTTGTGGAATCAAAAAACAGAGGTTTAAAGGTTTAGATTTACAAGAGCTCAATTAAATTGGGGTTAGAAGAATCAGGAATAAGGCTGATAAGGTTCATGTGGTTTCAACGGCTCATCATTATAAAATAATACACACTACACAAGATCAGGTGTAAAGTGCAGATCATTTAATTTCAAACACACTTTCCAGCAGAGTACTTTGGCTGTATGTGTTGAGTACTGCTCAGCCAGAGATAAAACACACACATATTCTTCATGTAACAACCCCAGAACACTTATCTTTGTATGGTTGAGATGTTACTAGGAGAAGACAGCTTGAGGCAGCACACACACACTAACTACCCTCTCTAAACACACACAGACAGTTAAAGCATCTCTGCTTGATCACATAATTGCACTGAACTGCTTTTCCTGGGAACTGCAATCACTCCATTCTCTGATAATAAAAGACTATAAATAAGGGATAAAACAGTATTTGATAAACTGTACCATACGCTCTGTAAACATTCTGAATCGTACCTAGAAACATTCAAGAAAGTGTGTGTTTGTGATGCTATATGACGGAGAATATCAGCAGCATCACAAGTATGATATTTAGACTAACTGCACAATTTTACTCGTACACAACAGTTCTGTACAAAAGAACTTATGTTTCACAATATCATCAGTTTGTTCCTAAATGAATCAATGTTTTGAACGAATCGGTTGAGTGAATAATTCAATGACAGACAAAGACAGGCTGTATTTATATATTATCTGTTTCCAACACATCACACCTCTTCCAACATCACAACTCAGCAACTTGCATATAATTTACATTTTCTGCTTGTAGTGAATTCAGCATTGCATTGTATTTATCTGGATCAGAATGATCTGGTTTTGGAAATACCATGTTTTGCCTTTCAAAATAACAAAATCCATCCTATTTACTTGTTTTTCAAAGCAAAATTGTATTGGATTTGTATTGGACGGTGCCATAACGCACATTATATATATATATATAAATTTCCTTTTTTTTTATTTTTATTTTCTTTAATTTACAATAAAACTAATTAGCAAGATATGATAGTAGTCTACTGTACAATAATAATACAACAAATAATAATGATTCAGTTCACAACACCTTTATAAAACCATCAAAAAGCACATGTGCACTTTATAATAATTTAATGAGTTTTATTTTAGTGCTCTCAAATAATTAATCATGGTTAATCACACCCCAAATAAATGTTTTTATTTACATAACAATGTGTGTATTGTGTATATTTATTGTTATACAAATATTTACATGTATAGTTATACACACATATTAAATGTATACATACATACAATTTATGTTTATATATATATATAATTTATATGCATGCATGTGTGTATTTATATAGACAGAACATCACACACATATTTATGTAAAAACATTTATTTTGGATGCGATTAATTGCAATGAATTATTAGAAAGCACTAATTTTATTTATTTATTTATTAACACTGCCATTTATCTCTGATCAAACTGATCTGAGCACAACTTTCATAACAGCAATTTACCAACTCTTAAATAGAAACTTTAAATCATAGTTTGTAATGTTGTGATCCAGCTTTAGCTGCTTGATTTGGTTCATGACTTTGAAACAAAGGCTTTTTTTTACATCCCTATGATGAACCAAAGCCACCTAAAAAGTGTGTGTAAATTATTCTACGGTGTGTATAACCTTTCTTTCAAAAGGAGAAGGCTGTGTTTGTGTATTTGTAAGATGTGAAAGGAAACTGGCTCTTGTTTTAGAATAATGATAAGTTAATTCAGCTAAGCATTAGGATGTTTCTGTAATTCAGAAGGAAATCCATGACTGTTTGTTTAGTCAGCGGGGGATGTATGTAGGAGCATGTCTCTGTATCCGGTCTCTTTCCACTCTTCCATGTGTCGGAGTGTGTCGTCCCAGTAGGACGTGTGTGTGTGTGTGTTTTCTCTGGACACACTTCAGTGGCGTAAGCTGTAATGGAGGAGGTCTTACAGCTTGCTCTCAGAGGGGAACTGTTTATAGTGAAGCAGTGTCCAAAAACAGTGTTTGTGTGAGGGATAAAAATCCTTGCACACGTTTCTGTTCTTTTAAGCAAAATGCATTTAGACACCTGATGTGGGTCTTTCTGCTGCAACAAAGCTATTCTACTAGTGATAAGTGCAGTATATTATCTCAGAAACAATAACACTTCACTGAAGCGCTTTACATCTATCTGCACACAATAACACTTAGACCAGAGTTTACTGGAAAAAAAGATTGTTTTTATGGCTTGCAGAAGAGACTGTTTAAAGGCAGAGAGGATTATGGTTGAGCTGCATTTAACCTCTGCTTATTTTTGAGTCATGATTCACTCTTTCCGTTCACAAACGTTCAGTTGTTGCCTGCGTTCTTTGAAATAGACAAATGTTAGATGATCTTGAGCTTTTTATCACAGGGTAAGAAATATTCCTTGTAAAATATTCAGTATATTCAGACACTGAGAATAAAGAAATGCAAGATGCATTAAATTGTATAAAAGTGACAGTAAAGAGGTTCACAATGTAATAGATTTCTATTTTAAGTAAATGCTGTTCTTTTGAATGTTGTATTTATCACAGAATCCTGAAAAAGCATCACAGATATATTGAGCAGCACAAAAGATAATAATCAGAAACGCTTCTTGATCAGCAAATATTAGAATGATTTCTGAAGATCATGTGACACTGAAGACTGGAGTAATGATGCTGAAAATACAGCTGAACATCACAGAAATACATTACACTTGAACACAGATTCACACAGAAAACAACTGCTTTAAATAGTACCAAATATTTCACATTATTACTGTTTTTACTGTATTTTTGATCAAATAAATGTAGCCTTGGTGAGCAGAAGATACTTCTTTAAATAACATTTTAAAAAGTCTCAACAGTCCCAAGTGTTTTGACTGGTAGTGTAGGTTAAATCTAATATACATTATTATTTACTTTTTAATACATGCATAGTTTTCCATTATTGTGCATGAAATGCTGTAATGTCTATTAGCTCAGGTTTAGAGAGCAGACTGTCTGTAGATCACATCTGAAGACACGACCAACGCCAGACCTCTGTAAATCACCAAACAGCCTCTCGTAAATTACTGAACACAATGTTGAATTTCCACAAAGCCAGTAAATCACTGTCAAACTGTTATACAGGTCTGTCTGAAAATCTTTATTTGCTGTCTGAAAATTCAACATGTGATTCATGTGATTTATTCTGTCGTCCAGAGCGGCGTTATCATTCAGATTCACAGCAGCATTATCACAATACACTAAATCAGATGTCTGTAGTCATTACTGAGCTGATATCAAGAGTGGTACACAAATCAACGCTGGTTTAATCTGTCAGTGTTTCTGATGCGTGTCTGTACTTGTGCTATAGACTCTTACCAGTCTGTGCTTTCAAGGATTAGATGCACACGCAAACTAGTGAAAGTCCATTTCTGTAGACGTTCAGGAAATCTGGACTATATCACTGCAAAAAAACAAACAAAAAATGCTTTTCTTACTTAGTTTTGTCTTGTTTTCAGACAAAATATAGAAGAATTCCTAAATCAAGAAGGATTTTCTACACAAGTAAAAATGATTGCCTTGTCATTAGAAAAAAACAAGTTAAAATTAAGTGAGTTTTTTCTTATAACAAGCAAAACACACACACACACTCAAAGGTAAGCGGTTGCAATCACTTTAGTTTAGCTACATTAAATAAACCAATTTAGTTGAATAACTTCAGCGAAATGTGTTAATTTAAATGTAGCTAAACTAAATTGATTGCAACTACGTACCTTGCAAAATGTTTAGTAAATTAAATTAATAATCTGGCAACGTGATGAGTCAAACAATCTTATTTCAAACAGAAAACAGATTATTTTGCTTACAGTGAAGTTATAGATGGCACACACTGACCTCATGTGACTAGTGTTGTGTGATTATATGAAAACATGTAAAGAAAAATCAGCATTAAAAGCATTTTTTACTCAGAGATTGCGGTAACACTTTCATCTATTAGTCACTTATTAGCATGCATATTACTAGAATATTAGTCATTTATTAGTGCTAATTAAGCACATATTAAGTGCTTTATTCTACATGAGTTTATGTTCTACATCCCTAATCCTACCCAGCACTAAACAACTACCGCAACTATTCAACGCAAATTAAGAGTTTAGGGAAAAGCCATAGTTAAGAGTTAAGTGTTACCTATTCTACATGCAGTGTTACCCAAACTGCTGGTAAATTTCACAAATATTTACAAAGTGGCAAGCAGTGTGAAATTTTCAAGTAGAAAGACAGAAATAGTGTTTTCTTGTAAAACACAAGCATTTATTTACAACTTGCTTATACTATATAAACATGTTCGACTTGCATTATATGATGATCCAACAAAACGATTATTTAACAAAGCAATTCATCAAATGACAAAAGTAAAAATAAAAGTTTGATATTTTGTTTTAGCTTATCTTTTAATTTAAACAAACGCGAAAGCCTTTAGCGGGAGTGAGTTTAATCTGAGTTGAGTGTGGGCCAGATCTGTGTTTGTAAAGGTTTAGAGCTTGGTCTCAGTCTGGATCTTTCTAAACAACAGAGGGCAACAGAGAGTCTGCTTCTGCGTCTGGAAACATCTGGAGTGCTCATTTGCAGCTCTTCCCTGCAGATGGAAAATGTTATGCACGCACATACTGAAAGCATGTTGAAGCACTGAGTCCCACCATTAGCAATGATAAGCATTAGCAACGTTTGAGAAACACTTCAGAAAGCCTTGTATTTGAGATTGAGATCAGGTGTAAAACCACCTTTTCTTGTTTCCAGCTGT
Source organism: Enteromius argenteus (assembly GCA_032357425.1). Classification (NCBI taxonomy): domain Eukaryota; kingdom Metazoa; phylum Chordata; class Actinopteri; order Cypriniformes; family Cyprinidae; genus Enteromius; species Enteromius argenteus. The sequence continues at coordinate 447,949 of JAUCMR010000066.1, forward strand.
TCTTTAGTTTCCTCTCAGCACATCCCTGTTTATAGTTCACCTTCATCATGGATCCGAGCATCAGCGAGCCATAAAATATCAAACATCTGTTGGGTAGTTTGCAGTCATCTTTTGCATTCCTTGCTCTTGAAAATTTCCTTCTGATCAATGCAATCATCTAGTCTTAGAAACACAGAAGAGTTGCTCAAAGAACCTTTCATTGAACGACTACTAAAAGAATCGCTTTTTTTGGTAACACTAGGTTCATTAGTTAACAACATTTATAAAACTGAACAATACTTCTACAACATTAACCGCATTTTGGTACCTTAAAGGTGCATATTAGTACTTAAAGGTACATATTTGAGCCTAATAGGGACAAAAGTCTACCTATTGAAAAGATTTTTTAAAAAGATTGTCTACCTTTATTTCTGAGAGTGAAGTTAATGTTAATTTCAGCATTTACTAATGCATGGTTAAATACACAAGTTGTGTTTGTTAACATTAGTTAATGCACTGTGAGCTAAAGAGAACTAACAAAGAATGGTTGTATTTTCATTAACTAAAGTTAACAAAGAGGAATAAATACATACATTTTTTTATTGTTTATTGTTTGTTCATGTTAGTTAATGTTAGTTAATTCATGAACTAATGTTAACCAATGACACCTTACTGTAAAGTGTTACTGTTTTGTTTTTGTTTTTAGTGTGAAGAACATTTGACTAATCTAAGGAACCTTTCTCTACTGTAAAGCTTCCATGAATGTTAAAGGTCCAAAGCCCTTTATTGTTAAGCGCACAGCTTATTATGAACATCTGCGCTGATTAATGCATTTTTAATATGCATTAATGAAGATTCATTAGCTTGAGCGAAGGCAACAAAAATCTTAGGGTTTTCACAAATGAGTTCTTTAACATCTGTATTGTTTCTCATAGAGAGTTTTTCTCCTTGCTTACATGTCTTTATTTCCACCTGATATATCTCACATTCGTTTCAGAGGAGATTTCAGTCTGATTCACCAAGCTCTGCACATTTAAAACATAAAATTCTCCCACGGCCAGCTTATATTGGCTGTGCAGCCCACATTAACTTTACACTGCTGTTCTCTAATTAAAGGTCTCGTTTTGCACAGAGAACGTAACTCTAATAAGTCTTCTAAGCATAGAAATTGAATTGAAAAAACTGAGCAATGCAAAACTCCCCATGGGAAGTCTCCATCTTTGTTTTCTCTTCACGAGAGAGCACAAGGACAGATCTCTGGAGCTAGCTGTCTTTGAGTGTGAGAAGAAAGAAGGGTGGAGACGTGGTGTTCTTGCGGTTCTGAGACGTCCAACCAGACAATTACCTCTCAAAGCTAGAAACACCAGCAGGCATAGAACAGCTTCATCTTTATGCAATAATAATGTGCTCCTGCATTTAAACAAGTAGATGTTCATCGGGGCTTCTGTCACCACAAAGTGATTTTAAGGTCTGTCTGTCTCCTCTGGGAGTGTGTGTAATGTGCCGCTCATTTTTGTCTTGTTTGGCCAAAATAATGTGTCCTAAAGCATGTATGTGTTGTAAAGCAGCCATCTTGCCTGAGTTTTGGTCACAGTGTCCTGCTGAACGAGTTGTGTTATCTAAACTGTGTTTCACACCATCTGCCTAAACACTTCAAGATGTTTCTGAGCCCTGAACGCTCGTGTAAGGAAACCACCTTCCCCAGGCTTCTGCTTCACCTGCAATATTTGCATCTGACCGAAAGATTATTAAGAAAGATAATACATTAATAATGCATTGTTTTTCACTGCTGTGTTTGAAAGAGTTCTCAGACCAGCTTTTCCAAATGAGTCGACTTCTTTGCGGGAGAAAGAAAAGGGGTCGGGTTTCGCATGAGGGCATGGAAAAACTAAGACTTGCTTTTGGATGGATGTAAAAAAAGAGTCTTAGTTTTGCAGAGAAATGGTGACTGTTTGATATTCCTTTTCACAGTCAGCTGATGAGAAAATATCCAGGCTATTGACTGATTTTAGAGGAGTGGGGTGTGATGAGGGTCTGGTGTTTCAGTCATTGTTAATTATACCTGCTGTTTTACTGACAGTGAAGCTCTAACCTTTGCTCACACCAGCTCAAGATGTTTTAAAAGTCTCCTTTCTTTGGAAAAAGAACTCACAAAGGTTTTGGTAAATGCTTTTGTTATTGATAATGTCACGAATAGCTTTAGTGTCTATGTCCGTGTTGTGCGTGCGGGTGCCGTGTCACTCGGCAGGAACCAGGGCGAAG
>JAUCMR010000066.1:480787-499297 GCA_032357425.1 Enteromius argenteus
TTCGATTCCTCCACTCTATTGAATTCAATAAACTGTTAAACTTACCTTTGTCTCCTGTGTCATGCTGGGGTGTTACAAAATGTTTCAGCCTTTTTTTTTATATTGTGTGCAAAATACTGCTTGGAAACAATATAGGTCTATATATATATTTAGCAGTGGTGCAATGTTTTGTTTCCTCTCTCCTCTGTCAGGGTTTCTCTGGTCTAGATGGATCTAAGGGAGACACCGGACCTGCTGGACCTAAGGTGAGACGTCCCATCTCTCTCATACACACAGATATCATTATTCAGAGATGTGACAGATCTCCAGTGCTGTTTCTGTGCTGATGGTGTCTGTCTCTGATCTCAGGGAGAGCCTGGTGTTCCTGGAGAGAGCGGCATTGCTGGAGCCATGGTGAGTGAGTCTGGACGGGCTTTAAAGTCTGTGTAAACTTCTACAAAACAATGTCAGTCTTCTCACACTGTCTGCTTGTTTCAGGGTCCTCGTGGTTTGCCCGGTGAGAGAGGTCGTCCTGGTCCTTCTGGTCCTTCTGTAAGTCTCACGTCCATGCCTTATAGTTTCTAAACCCCTGCTTATCTTCATCTAGTGGACTAGAAACTAGAACACATCCTCTATTCTCAACAGCCAGTTAATATGAGGCTGATTTTTTACTATAATGCCATCGTTCAGTTAATTCAATGCAACACAACCTGATTCACCAGAAGCAGACATGTATAAATGAGAACCTAGCACGTATATGAAGATGAGATGCTGTCTTGTGGAAGGTCGAATCTTCTGCAGATATATTGTGATTGTGATGTTGTTCTTGTTTTCTGCAGGGTGCACGTGGTAATGATGGAAACACCGGTGCTGCTGGACCTCCTGTAAGTCTCAGAAGAGCCATATCCTCACTTACTTATCATAACAATCTATCGCATATTCTTAAAAACAGAGATGCTATAGAAGAGCCATTTTTGTGTGCTAAGATTCAGTTAAAGGTTCTTTAAAGAACCGTCTTTTTATAATCTAAAGAACCTTCTTTCACCACAAGAAGCTCTTATGAAAGAGAAAGGTTCTTCAGATGTCAAAGAGTCTTTATGGAACCGTGCATCGTGAAGCAGCTTTATTTTAAACACTTGTTTTAAAGTGCTGCCTTAAAGTGAAGTTAAAAGTTCTTATGTCTAATCGCGAGGATTATTATTTTTTACAGCGTGATTCTGATGAAGCTTTAGTTTCTTGTACTGTATATAATGCAGCAGGATTAGTCTTATTCTCCAGCCTTGGACTATTTTACCCGCTTACTATAATGGACTATGTTTTATATTATTTGTGTTGCTTATTGTTGTATACTATTATGCATGTTGTTGTAACACTTTGGGTTGAGAAAAAGCGCATGATGAATAAAATGTATTGTTATTATTATTATGAAGCTCTTATTATGTCTGTCCTCTGTTAGGGACCCACTGGCCCCTCTGGTGCTCCTGGATTCCCTGGTGGTGCTGGTGCTAAGGTACAAACACACTATTATGAATTATTATCATTATTTTATGCTCATTAGTGCTATGCTCATTATTAGTTACTAAACTAATAAATGAAACCAGTTGTAGTGGGCCTTCTGTAAATCCTCTGACAGGCCAGTGGTTTCGTTTTGTCCTCTGCAGGGAGAAACCGGCCCCGCTGGAGGTCGTGGTTCAGAGGGACCCCAGGGAGCCCGCGGAGAGCCGGGTAACCCTGGACCTTCTGGAGCTGCTGGTCCTGCTGTGAGTGTTCACAAAACTCCAACCACACAGCCCTTTATTTACTAGAAAACTGCATTTCACATGGAAATATCTGCCCTAGGATAGCAGAAACAGGAGAGCGGTTTGTTTAGCGTCATTAGAAATGCTGTAAATACAAATATAGAGATACGCAAACTATTATTTACCCAAATAGACTACAAGACATGAATATATTAATATGGTTTTCTGTGTTGTGAAAAGCACTATCGAAATAAATAGCTGAGTTAATTTAAGAGATAGAAGAAGCAAAGTAGCTTGAGACTGATATTATTGGATAAAAACGCATGTAATGCAAGTTATTTTAATTGGTGCATGGAGAATACAAATGAAAGTAACTGAGTTTTCTTCTTGTGCAGGGAGCTCCTGGTGCTGATGGTTCTGCTGGTGCTAAAGGATCTCCTGTAAGTACTTTATATACATATATACACATATATACATCTCACAGCAGTCTGTTTTTGGGCCGGTTGTGATGGTTTGGTGGTGTTTTGTAGGGTGCTGCTGGTATTGCTGGTGCTCCTGGTTTCCCAGGATCTCGTGGACCTGCTGGACCCCCTGGCCCTTCTGGAGCCCCTGGCCCCAAGGGAAACAATGTGTGTAAACTGCATTTTATTAGTATGCATGCATGAAAAGTGTAGTAATGCGACAATACGTCATTTTTGCAGTCTTTAGTTGATTTGAACTTGAGATTGTGATGTGATAATACAAAAACAATGAGCAACTTACAACGGTGCTTTAATAAGACAGATCACGCAAAAATTAAAATTCACTCAAAAGAATACAAAAATACAATGAAAGAAGTAAGAAATTCATACGGCGTAAATAAGTGATGGTAACACTTTACTTAAAGCTTTTATGCATAATGCATTATACATGTTATAAGAGGGTGTAATGCATTATTCATAATGTGCATTGTAATACAAGTAAGTAATTTTAATCACATTTAAAATGCATAGTGTAGTAATGCATTGATAAATGCTAAAACTGTGCTTACAATTATTCAAGAGATTGTACAAGGCATTAAAAAAACTACTTTTTACAATGCATTATAGATAAATTATACAATATTTTTGGCTGATTATATGCCTTGCATTTGCATTAGATACAGAATAATCTATTTTTGCAACATTCATAAATGCTTTAAGTACCACCTAAACAATGACAGATTGTTCATTTTTTCATACAGTTTTATTAGATACAGAAGACTCTGAAGAGTGAAGCATAACTGACTGAGAAATGTTATGCTCTTTTATTTCCAGGGTGATCCTGGAGCCCAAGGCTCTAAGGGAGATGCCGGTCCTAAGGGAGAACCTGTAAGTCTGTCAGATGATCTCCTGATGTTCTCAGAGAGCTCTGCTGTGATAGTAATAGCTGCTGTTCTCTGTCCCAGGGCCCCGTCGGACCCCAGGGTCTGGCCGGACCCTCTGGTGAAGAAGGCAAGCGAGGAGCTCGTGGTGAGCCCGGCGGAGCTGGACCTGTCGGACCTCCTGGAGGCCGTGTAGGTGGAACTCACCTGTTTGATTCAGGCATGCTTCAGTGATCGCTTGTCTCTCATATTTGTGTTTTTCTTTCAAAAGGGTGCCCCTGGCAATCGTGGTCTTCCTGGAAGTGATGGAGCTCCTGGACCCGGGGTAAGATTACTGAATCTGTTTAGTTTAACTTATAAATGTGCTTGTGAAGTTAGGAATCACTGAGACTACATTCACTTGATCCAAAATTACAGTAAAAACAGTAATATTGTGACATATTGTTACAGTGTTTTATATTTCAATCACTACTCCAGTCTTGATCCTATAGAAATCTTGCTGCTCAGAAACTCTTCTTATTTTAATCAGCACTAAAAACAGTTCAATGTTTTTGTGGAAACCAAGATACATTTAGGATTTAATCGATTTAAACAAAAAAGGTATAAAAAAAAATAAATAAATAAAAAGAAGAATTTAATGCTTTTATATTTTTAAGTGATTAAAAGTGCCATTTCAAAAAAATACTGTTTATTTGATTTTTCCATTCATCAAAGCATCCTGGAAAAAAAACAGCAAAATATTAAGCAAAAATATAATCAATCTATTCAAATTGAAAACAGCCATTTTGAGTTGTAATATTATATGCCAGTATTACTTTTTTTACTCTATTTGAAGACAATATTTGACCTATTTTCCTAAACTTATAAATAAAATTATTAATGTAATTATTTACTTAATGATTTATAGATCCATTTTTGTTTTGTTTATGTATTATATGTCAATGCTTCGGCAATACTGTGCAAGTAATGCCAATAAAGCTTGAGCTGGATTGAACTGAACTGAATCAAATTTTATCAAATATAACTGAATTTAACTGAATAGAAGTGAATCATTTGAATCAAATCTAATTGAATCAAATTGACTTCTTTTTAAACTATAATAAATCTTAATGATTTTAAATATTTGAGCAGCAGTATATGTAGCAATGAACTGATTTTAAGTGAAAAATACACATTACATTGTTATTGGGCCAGGTCTACATATCTCTGAAGGATACTGTAAATGTTTTTCTTACAGTGTAGTTTAACTCATATTGTATTTTTAAATACAAATGTCACTGAAGTCTTGTATTAACCTGCAGACTCTGAGTGTTGAATGTAATTCAGTGCACTGAGAAGGAGCTGTCCAGGGTCCTGTAGAGGATTTCTGATGCTAAATAACTAAAGCTGGCCCTTTAATTACATTTCAGGGGGGCCCTGGAGAGCGCGGAGCCAATGGAGCGATGGGACCTCAAGGAGCCACCGGAGAGTCTGGTCGCCCAGGAGAGCCAGGATTGCCTGGATCCAAGGTGAGATATAACTTACAGCTTTGTAGAAACATATTAGCAGCATAAAGAGTCTGTATTTCATATATGACCTGATGACTGTTGTAGGGTATGACCGGTGCTCCTGGAAGCCCTGGACCTGACGGCAAAGCTGGACCCTCTGTAAGTTAAATATTTATAATATTTAGAATTCACCTCCTTGTTTTTGTTTGTAAGACTCAAATGAGATCTTGTGTGAGAAAGTGTGCCTGAATCTCTCTGACCCATAGGGTGCACCTGGACAAGACGGCCGTCCTGGACCCCCTGGACCTGCTGGATCTCGTGGAGCTCCTGGAGTGATGGGATTCCCTGGACCAAAGGGAGCTGATGTGAGTTACTCCATGAGTTCATGAACTATAGACTGTATGTGTGTCTCTGGAGCACAGCAGCAGTCATAAAAGCACAGGGATATTTGTAGAAATATGTAACAATACACTGTATGAGTCAAATTATACATATTTACTTCATGCCAAATATAATCAGGATATTAAGTAAAGATCATGTTCTATAAAGATATTTTGTAAATTTCCTACCATAAATATACCAAAACTTAATTTCTGATTAGTAGTACACATTGCTAAGAACTTCATTTGGACAATTTTAGAGGAGATTTTCTTAATATATTGATTTTTTGGCTCCCTCAGATTCCAGATTTTCTAATAGTTGTATCTGAGACAAATATTGTCAAATGATTCCTCACAATTAATCACATCTAAAATAAATGTTTTCACCTATGTAATATATGTGTGTGTACTGTGTATATTTATTATGTATATAACACACACATACTGTAGATATTTAAATAAAAAAATAGATGTATTAACATGCATACATCATATATATATATATATATATATATATAAACATCATGTTAAATTATAAATATCAGATATAATGTCATCTTTCAAAAAATCAGCATCTTTTTTCTCAGTTTGGGATAAAACAATGGTGTTTTTTCTTCGGTATTAAATTATATGATCCACAAATGCCCAATGGAGCAAATATAATACTTGAAAAAAACTTTTTGCAGATTCGGTTTTTTTTTAACTATTACATTTTCAAAAAAAATGTTTTCTGACTATTATTTCTTATATCGGGCTTTATGAGGTTTGCTTCATTGTTCATTGTTGAGATTTGCACACTTTTCAGTGTAATTTCTGACTCGTCTGCTGTGTTTCTCTCAGGGTGAAGCTGGTAAAGCTGGTGAGAGAGGAGTCGCTGGACCTCCTGGTGCTTTGGTACGTTCAATATAAAGCGGTTTCTGAGCTTTATATGAGTTTAAACAGCGAGTGACCTCCAGACGTTTGTTTGAATGCTGTGTGTTTCTGCAGGGTGCTCCTGGCAAGGACGGAGATATTGGTGCTCCTGGAGCTCCTGGACCTGCTGTATGTGTGTTTAAACCTCTCAGAGTTTAATACGGTCCAGATCTGCTTTATTGTGCTCTGATTTGTCCCGCTCTGTGGTGTTTTAGGGCCCATCTGGAGAGAAGGGAGAGCAGGGACCCGCCGGTTCTTCTGGATTCCAGGTGCGCTTCACATCTTCTTCATTCGAGTTCTAAAGAGCACCTGATTATCTTTGGTTTAGTCATTGGATGGAAGTTAAACCATCTCTGTTTATTCTCTCGCAGGGTCTGCCAGGACCACAGGGAGCCACCGGAGAGACAGGCAAACCTGGTGATCAGGTGCGTGTGGATGACATATTTTCATCTTCTGTAATATAATATACTTTCATATTAAGTAAATAAACATGTTGTAAACACAATATGATACCCTGGAGCACAGCAGCAGTCATCAGAGCACAGGTGTATCTGTAGAAATAGAAACAATACACTGTATGAGTCAAAATTATGAATTTTTTTTTTTTGCCAAAAATCATTAGGATATTAAGTAAAGATCATGTTGCATGAAGATAGTTTGTAAATGTCCTTTTGATTAGTAATATGCATTGCTAAGAACTTCATTTGGACTTCATTTTGGATTATCTATGGAAAGCTTATTTATTCAGCTTTCAGATGATGCATTAATCACAATAAAAAATAAAAAATAAATTTCATGGCTGGTTTTGTGGTCCTGGGTCATACATGCTGTGTAAAACTGCTCTAAATGCACTATTGCTCTCTACACACCATGTAGTTTTTGGTTCTGTTCGTTCGTATTTATTCTGTTCTCTGTTCAACAGGGTGGTCCTGGTGAAGCTGGTCCTCATGGTCCCTCTGGTCCAAGAGTGAGTCTCTCCTGACTAATAAACCTTTAATAGCCACCACAGCTCCATTTAAACTACTCTACTAGAGTAAAAGAACAAGAATAACTTGGTCTTATTTCAACCACATTAAGCATACATTTATATTAACACTTATACAGAAAAAAATGTATGCAAAATTTTTTTTTTTTTTTTCATTTTGGTCAAAAAACACTCTGAATTAGTTTTCCAACTAATTTAAGAGACCTGAAAAGAGTCTAGTTTATTTATTAAAGCCATTTTTAAAAGTGCAAGATATACAATCCAGGCAAACAATTTTGCTGAATATGACAAAAGTCCCCCAATTTCTTATTTAACATATTTTTTATTTTAATATTAACATGTGTTGACCTGTTTGGAATTATTTGATTTGATTTGATTTTATATTTATTTATTTTACGATACAGTGTCTTTTCCTCTTCCTGACTGCTCTGTTAGTGCACAGATTGTGTTATTAGTGATTTATCACAGAGTGATATTAGTAAATATCTCACACAGGGTGACAGAGGTTTCCCCGGAGAGCGTGGAAGCAATGGACCCGCTGGCCCCACCGGTCCTCGAGGAGCCCCTGGTTCTCCTGGTAACGATGGTGCTAAGGTACGAATCTCAGTTCGATGTCATTGTGTCTCAGGATCGTGATTCGAGAAACGACTGACCTCCATCTGTGTTCATGTGTGATTAGGGAGAGCCCGGAGCCGGCGGGGCCCCTGGTGGTGTAGGGCCCGCTGGACTGCAGGGAATGCCTGGAGAGCGCGGCGCTGGTGGCATGCCTGGAGCCAGAGGAGACCGAGTAAGACTCAATACATTCACATTCTCCCTCTTTAACAATTTTAACCCTGGTGAAAAAGACTTTCAAATAAGTGTGCTTCTTTAAGCGAAACAATATTTCACATACACTTTTTAAAAGTGGACTTAAGTCTGTTTACAAACACATGAAAGTTCATAAAAGTGTACTCTATTAAGTGACCTTTTATATCATATTACTGTATATAATATTATATTATTATACTATATGCAAGTAGTTTAAAAAAAACATAAGTAAGTGCACATTCAATACAATAAAGCACGCTTCTTTGTCACAAGGGTAGCAAATGGAAGTGATGCTGTGGTGCTGATGATGTCATATCCTCTTTAGGGTGATGGTGGACCCAAGGGCCCTGATGGAGCTGCAGGTAAGGATGGTCTGCGTGGAATGACCGGCCCTATTGGATCTTCTGGACCTTCTGGTGCTCCTGGTGAGAAGGTAAAAAGATCATCAGCACTGAAATATATCCATGCTGTACCTGAATGATTTTCCAGCTCTAAATCGTTATTTCCTGATTGTTTTAGGGAGAGCCTGGTGCTGTTGGACCCCCAGGAGTGACCGGTTCCCGTGGAGGCCCTGTAAGTTATCAGGACCTCACCAAACATGGACATAAAGGCCAAAAATAATGCAAGATTGCAGATTTATAATCAAAATGAGACTGCACAAGTACTCAATAACTCCACTGAACCAAAAAAATAATAATTTAAAGAAATACATAATGCAAGCAAGAAGACAAAGTTTTGGGTTTTAGGGTTTCTTAACTGTTAATGCATATTACTAGAATATTAGCCATTTATTAGTAGTAATTAAGCACATATTCATGCCTTATTCTACAAGATCGATTCCTACCCAATACCTAAACTTAAAAACTAATTTACTAACTATTAATAAGCAGTGAGTTAGTAATTTATTGAGAAATAAGTTGTTAATAGTGTATAAGTGTTCCCTATTCTAAAGTGTTTCCATACTTTCTTGTTAAATAAATTTTTATTAAGGAATTGCTAGTTACTTGCTAGTTATTATTTGGAGTTGATTTGAAAGACTGCAGTTGAATTATATGCAAGTGTGTGTGTGTGTTGTCAGGGCGAGCGTGGAGAGGTCGGTCCTCCTGGACCTGCTGGTTTCGCTGGACCTCCTGTGAGTATAACAGTCTCATGTCGGTCAGTTCTCATCCTCCGGTGCTGACCAGCACTGAGCTGAAGCTCCTCTGTTCTCGATGCAGGGTGCTAACGGACAGCCCGGTGCTAAGGGAGAGACCGGTGACTCTGGACCCAAGGGTGATGCTGGAGCTCCTGGACCCTCTGGCCCCGTCGGAGCCGCCGGCCCTCAGGTGAAGTTATATCTATACTGCTCTGCTGTACATACAGTAGAAATATATCCTTCACTGACTGTCTGTTGTTGTCTTTGACAGGGACCTGCTGGTGCTACTGGAGCTAAAGGTGCTCGCGGTGGTGCTGGACCTCCTGTAAGAGCCAATACTATCAGTTATTCATTACAAAACAAAAATTATAATATATTATATAAATATATATATATTTATTTTATATATATAATATATATATAACTTATTTTAATAAGTTCTTATTTATTTTTTGTGCTTTATTTTAATTTTAGTTAAAGTTTTTATTAATATGTCTTATATAGTTTATATTAACTTTTATATTTTGTTTCAGTTAATGTTGCCACTTTAAATGTGTAATTGTCATTGCATATTAAAATTAAGTAATTGCATATTGCACACACACACACACACACACACACATATATTTATATTCATTTGTATTCGGTGTAAACTCGTTTCTTGTCAAATTTACAGAAGTGGATTTCATAATTAAAGCCCTAACATGCTTTTCTGTGAAATGAAAAAGTTAAATTGGTGTGATATTTTGTTATGTAAAGCGTTGACAGTAATATTTGTGAAATATGCAGCAATATTTTTGGTACCGGTGTATATTCTCTCTCCAGTATAATATCTGAGTGTTTGTTTATTGGCAGGGTGCTACTGGATTCCCTGGAGCTACTGGAAGAGTCGGACCTCCAGGTCCTTCTGTGAGTCATCTTCATTTCAAACCAGCTCTAAACCATAAACAATAAAAAGAATAATTAATTCATTAATAAAAATCTAATTAAAATAAATAATAATCAAAGCACTAAAAATATTAAATGTTTATTTGTTTAAGTGTGTGTCGTTAACCTTAACGGACAATTTTAAAGTAGAAAAACTAAAAAATGTATTTTCTTTTAAATCAGTTTTAACTTCTACATATTTGTCTATACTGAGTCATTCTACATATATATGATTATTTTTTTCAGACTCCCGATTAGTCAATTTCATTTAAAACAGTGTTTGTTAGCTTTTAACGCTCCTAAAGAGACACCTAGTGGTGAAGAATGAATTTACATTTTCATTCAGACCAACAAGTAGGCGGGGAATATGCTAATGTTTCACTTTGATGTCAACATGAAACAGTGCGGGATTTGTTTTAAAAATGACTCATTTCAGTGATTCAGAGTCGACTCTTTCTTTTGAGAAACAATCACTTTATACACAATAACTTTGCAAGATGTTTTCATTCACTTAGAGACAGTTTAACTAAATACATTTTTAGATATTATATTAAATATTAACTCAAAATAAATTAAAATAAATGTAAAAATTTGTTTCAGTCTGAACAGTTAATTTCATTGCATTTCTTCTGTGTTGCTCAGGGGGCTACTGGACCCCCAGGCCCAACCGGTGGTGCTGGTAAAGAAGGACAGAGAGGAGCCCGTGGTGAGCGAGGCCCCGCAGGTCGCCCTGGTGAGGCCGGTGCCGCTGGACCCTCAGGACCCTCAGGAGAGAAGGGTAGCGTTGGCCCCGATGGCCCTGCTGTAAGTTATGGAGACACAAACGTCTCTGCATCAGCTCAGAAACACGACTCCATGAGCTAGAGAGTAATACTCACTGAGCTCTTTCTGGTGTTTAGGGCCCCGCTGGTTCTCCTGGACCTCCTGGTGTTATTGGATCTCGTGGTATTGTTGGTCTTCCCGGACAAAGAGGAGAGAGAGGATTCGGTGGTCTTCCCGGACCTTCTGTAAGTCATTTCATTCATATTTGCTGTTTTAAAACATTAAGTAACTGTAATCTGATTACAGTTACATTTATTTTAGGTTACACTTTATTTTAAGGTGTCCTTGTTACAGTGTAACCATACATTTAAGTACTGAGTAATCTTAATTAACTATGTACTTACTATACAGTTAAAATTAGGGTTTGGCTAAGGAAAACTTGCATATAATTTATTCATCTCTTCAGGGAGAGCCAGGCAAGCAGGGACCCACTGGGCCTTTGGGAGAGCGTGGGCCCCCGGGACCCATGGGCCCTCCTGGACTGGGTGGAGCTCCTGGTGAAGCTGGTCGTGAGGTTTGTGAACTCCACCGGCCTTGAGAGGTTTCTTTAACTAAAATCGCCTGCGTTCTGTTAAGTATAATGGAGTCATTTCTGTTACTCGTCTCTGCAGGGTAACACTGGACATGATGGAGCTCCTGGCCGAGACGGTCCTCCTGGACCAAAGGTGAGCACAGTCCAGGCATTACATCTAAATAAATATTGTTAAAAATGATAAATAGTAGTCATTATCTCCTTGTCTGGGTGCGTTTATTATCCTATATGTAATAAATGAATGCATGTGCTGTAAATATGTTAGAAGTGCTTTCAGTGTGAAAGAGCACTTCTCTGAAAGTCTGTGTTTTCTGTAGGGAGACCGTGGTGAGACAGGCAACTCTGGCCCTCCTGGGGCCCCTGGTGCTCCCGGAGCTCCTGGCCCCATGGGTCCATCAGGCAAGACTGGAGATCGTGGAGAGGCTGTGAGTTTCCATACACACAAACATTCACAAAAAAAAGACCAGAAACTTTGGAAGGCTCTGTTCGCATTTTTAAAGCGAACAGTTAAATGTAATACATCCATGCCAACAGGTGGTGCTATATAAGTGTTGTTTTAGCATAATTTCTAAGCTATTATAGTTTTTGTTAATATTTTGTGCTTGCATTTTAATTTTAATAGTGCTTTTTTAGTGTCTTATTATAGTTTTAATGTTTTAGTTTATTCATACGTATATATTATACTGAATTATCTCATGCTTATGTGGATGTTTAATGGTCAATGTTTCTCTTCCCAGGGTCCCGCTGGTCCTGCCGGTCCCGGCGGTCCTGCTGGTGCTCGTGGTGCTCTAGTATGAATTTATCTTTTTTAATCAGTTATTAAGTTCGTTTTTTCATCATCAGGTAGTCTGATGGTTCTTCTCTCTGTAACGCAGGGTCCCGCTGGTCCTCGTGGAGATAAGGGAGAGGCTGGAGAGGCTGGAGAGAGAGGCATGAAGGGACACCGTGGCTTCTCTGGAATGGCTGGAGTTCCTGGACCTCCTGTGAGTCGATCTGAACATCCAGATCCTCCACAAACACTCATAACAAGAGGCTTACTCAAGTGTATTTCTGAATGTTTTAGGGATCTCCTGGTGACCAAGGACCCGCCGGACCATCTGGCCCTGCTGGACCTCGTGTAAGTAGCACTTGGGTTTTATATCAAGTCCAATTTATTTCCTGTACAGTGAAAGACTAAAGGAGTTGACCCATACAGTGTTATCTATTGCTACAAATATACCTGTGCTGCTGAAGACTGCTTCTGTGCTCCAGGGTCAGAAGCAAATGAGAAAGTGCTGTGTTTTAATCCTCAAATGGTTTTCTTCTGCTGATAGGGATCTTCTGGCTCCAACGGTGTTGCTGGTAAGGATGGTATGAATGGTTTGCCCGGACCTGTTGGACCTCCTGGACCCCGAGGACGCTCTGGAGAGATGGGACCTGCTGTAAGTCTGAAATCAGCACAGCTTTACTGCTAGACCAAGCTTTTTAGCTTCAGGTCTCATGTGGTTTTCTCTCGTCTCCAGGGTGCTCCTGGTCTTCCCGGACCCCCAGGGCCCCCAGGACCCTCAGGCATCGGTGAGCCATTCCTGCCCATGCCTCAGGGCGAGAAGGGACCAGATCCTCTCCGTGGAGGCTACAGAGCTGATGACGCCAGTGTTCGTGACCGCGACACCGAGGTGGACACCAGCCTGAAGTCTCTGAGCCAGAAGATCGAGAACATCCGCAGCCCCGAGGGAACCCAGGCCAACCCTGCCCGCATGTGCCGTGACCTGAGGATGTGCCACCCCGACTGGAAGAGCGGTCAGCAGCTGGATATTCTTGGACACTATTAGTGCTTCCACCAGCTAGAAAAGTCTGTGTGTCAGAAGGAAATATCAGCTTATAGTCATTCATTTCTGATATATTCTGATATTTCCTACTGACACACTACAGCAGAAGATAGAACTAACTGACTTAAACCCATTTTTTTAGCTGGCGTAAATACTAGTGTTCTAATCACTGTTTGTTATCGGTTATTCAACTCACTTGAATCTGTGTTTGCTGCTAGGCTCTTACTGGGTGGACCCTAACCAGGGCTCTCCTCTGGACGCCATCAAGGTCTTCTGTAACATGGAGACTGGAGAGACCTGCGTCAGCCCATCTCAGAACACCATCCCCATGAAGAGCTGGTACCAGAGCAAGAACATCAGAGAGAAGAAGCACGTCTGGTTTGGAGAGTCCATGCCCAATGGCTTCCAGGTACTTCAAGAGCTTATACAATAAAACATTTTCTCGTTTCCACTCGAGCACGAGATGCTTTAGTGAATATAGAAGTAGAAAACCTCTGTAAATGTGCCATGGTGGTCATGTTCTGTGTGTTCTGTGCAGTTCCAGTATGGCAGCGAGGGCTCTGATTCAGAGGATGTTAACATCCAGCTTACCTTCATGCGCCTGATGTCCAACGAGGCTACTCAGAACATCACCTACCACTGCAAGAACAGCATCGCCTACATGGACGAGAGCACAGGCAACCTGAAGAAGGCTCTGCTCCTGCAGGGCTCCAACGACATCGAGATCAGAGCCGAGGGAAACAGCCGCTTCACATACAGAGTCAGCGAGGATGGCTGCACGGTGAGTGCTCTTCAACATGCCTCAGTGCATTTTATGTAGAATAAAGCGTATAAATATCTTAAGCTTGTGTTACTTCAGACACATTGATTTCAGGAAGCAGTGAAATTCTAAATCGGTGGTGTTGAGCTCCAAACGTTAATGTGATGTGTGTTTTCTCCGCAGTCACACACTGGCACATGGGGCAAGACAGTCATCGACTACAAGACAACGAAAACATCTCGTCTGCCAATCATTGATATCGCTCCTATGGACATTGGTGCTCCTGATCAGGAATTCGGCGTAGAAGTTGGCCCAGTCTGCTTCTTGTAAAAAAGAAAAATCTGGACATGACTTTGCTGTTTTTTTTCTAACAGTCATCTTCGAATCTTTTCCTGTTCATACCAAAAAAAAAAAGCCCAAACTCTTATTCGGCTGCAATCGGTCCATGTGCTTAACCCTGAATCCCCAAGGATGGTGCGATTCCCAAAAAAACAAACAAATTGAGGACCACTGCATTGACCAGCCATCATGGACACTTAACGAGAATCGTTTGACAAATGAGAAAACAATATAAATGCCCCGCCCCCTGGAGTCCAAAGAAAAACGACCATCTGGTGACTTTTTGTGCCGTTTTTTTATTTTTGACCACTGCTAAAGGACAATGAGAAACAAGCAAATGCTAATGTACCATTCTCTGGTGTTGAATAAATATGACAAACGACAGCCGAGTGTCTTGTTCCTTCCGAGTGAGAAAAACTCACCAAACATCATAGTTAGCTCAATGGTACAACGTCATCTTGATATAAAGGCTACCTCAGCACAAAAACAGATGTTGGGGGGAAAAACGAGGGCGTTTTTTGTTTTTTACTCAAGCCACGATTAGTAAGAGTTCTGAGAAGGTGCTACTTGCTCTCCAGGTCCTGTCTGTGGTGTGTTTGAGCGTGTTTTGGTGCTGTCACTCGCAGGGCCATTTTGGTGCTAAATGTCAACAGAATGTCAATGTGATGCAATTGCTCTCATTAAAGTGTCGAGGAGAATCAAACGGCTGGTTACTGTAGATTTGCACTTAATCTGACATGGATTAAGTGGATGGACTGATTGCCAGTTCGTCTCGTTTCCGTTCCCAATCCCTGAGAAGTCTTATTTTTGTCTGTACTGTACATGCCGCTGCCCCCACCCCCTCGCCCCCGTTTCCGGATTTTATTTCCACTTTCAAAATGCAATGCACATCTCCTTTCTCTTCTTGTTTTCGTTTGTTTGATTTGTTTTCAGTGAAAGGTTTCTCATGCAAACTGAAAAGAGGCGGCAAAAAAGAAAAACCACAGAAGCGAAATAGACCCCATGGTTCCAACAAAGGATCTGTACTTATTTTGTACATGTATAGTATTTCGAGATGTTTTTAATTATTTTGGATGTTGAAATAAAGCATGTTTATGTGGTCAACTGGATGCTGGATATGTTATCTTCTTGCCATGGCCTCCATGCCTTTCTCTAAGCATGAATTAAACAAACCATGATGCTTTTACTCAACTTTCTTAATTTCTACTTTATTTCCAGGGGGATGTGCTTGGGATGCATGTGGATAAATCTGAAGAAATCTTTCTTTCTCAACATAAAAATATTGATCGTAAGCATTAGCCAACAAAAGGTGTTTTTTTAAGCATTTACGACAGAAAATCAAAACCCTGTCACCCCTATATATGTATAAATTTAGAGGTCCATTCAACAATTTGCTTAAAATTGTAAAAGTTTTATTTAATAAATAAATAAATGTACACTCAGGTGAGCTGAAAACTCTCATCACAGTAGTTTTCTATAAAATTGTGTTTTAAAGGCAAAGTTCACCCAAAAGTGAAAATTAGCCCATGATTTACTCACTCTCAAGCCATCTTAGGACTTTCTTCTTTAAGACGAATCCAATCAGAGTTATATTTAAAAATGTAAAATAAACATTTTTAGTGAGGTTACTTTGGTAAAATTTGCATTATAGAGGCTAAATATAAAAATTTTGGGATCGTTTCAAACCATGGCAAGTGTTAAAGTAGCCCAATTCTGCGGGAAAACCATGGACTATCTAAAAATGAGACAATGGGTATGGGTTCAACAGTTAAAGGCGTCTAGTCTAATTTACATAAAATTCGTTAATAGATGGCTGAACACCATTGTGGTATCTGTACTCAAAATGCAAAAAGAAGAACTACTGAATACATCTTTAACAGACTAATGAAAGTATTTAATGTTAAATGCAGATATATCCGTATTACAGTATCCAACACATGCACAGAATCCAAAGAGTGTTCTCCACATCAAACCACACTGTACACCACATACAGTTTATATAAGAGTGACAGAAATCACTGATCCACACTCCAAAGAAAGATGATGTTCCCTGCACACTGAGTAGGGGTGATTCTGATTGATATTTTTTTCCCCCTCTCTGGTACTCACTTTAGGAGTCACATCTATGATCCTCAGCGGTCAAAACAGATTAAAGACAATACGTTTTAATGAAATACTATATTTTGTTTCAATAACATGTTCTTGATTGTGTGTGTGTGTGTGTGTGTGTGCACTGCCAGTCAAAAGTTTTTGAGCAGTACTATTTTTTGTTTTTTAAAGAATTCTCTTCTGCTCACCAAGTCTGCATTTATTTGATCAAAAATACAGCAAAAGCAGTAATATAGTGAAATATTTTTACTATTTAAAATAACTGCTTTCTATTTGAAAATATTCAAAAATGTAATCTATTTCTGTGATGTTCAGCTGTATTTTCAGCATCAATACCCCAGTCTTCAGTGCCACGTGATCCTTCCAAAATCATTCTAATATACTGACTTACTGCTCAAGAAACAGTTATTATTATTTGATCATGTCTGTGCATTAGAGATGATCAAAGACTACTTACATGTGGCTGATTTGGTGATTGTTGATTTCATTTTCTCCTTAGTCTTTTAGTTAAACATGAAGGCCCAGTTTCACAAACGGGGCTTAGCTTAAGCCAGGACTAGACATTAGTTAAATTAAGATATTTAAGCAACTTTTACAAAAATGCCTTATAGGAAAATATTACAGGTGTGCATCTTAACACAGAACAATGACACTGACATGTTTTAAGATATGACTGAAGGCAAAACAAAGGGTTAAACCAATTAGTCAGATTTGACCGGCACAAACGAACAGTGATATTCACAGACCTTACTAAAAGTGACTCAAGAAGCACAGCTTTGTGTGAAGAGCAGATATCAATTCATTTAGTTCATCACACAATTCACTTAAAATACACTGCACAGCAGCATGGACTTATGATTTTATAATTTTATGCATTATGGTCTTTTTGTCCTTGTTTCTGGGGCTCAACAATGTGTGCTGAACGGAAAAGAGCAGTGTAAAGTTTCTTCTGAACAGCTCCTTTTGTGTTTCATGACACAAACAACAGCATATGTGACCCTGGATCACAAAACCAGTCATGAGGGTCAATTCTGAAAATCTGGCATCTGAGGGTGCAAAAAAATCTAAATATTGATAAAAATCACCTTTAAAGATGCCCAAATGAAGTTCTTAGCAATGCATATTACTAATCAAACATGAAATGTTGATATGTTTATGGCAGCAAATTTACAAAATATCTTCATGGAACATGAGCTTTACTTAATATCCTAATGATTTTTGGGATAAAAGAAAAGTCTATACAATGTATTATTGGCTATTTCCACACCTGTGCTGCTGATGACTGCTTCTGTGCTCCAGGGACTCATATTGTTTTAGAACAACATGTTTGGGTGAATTATGAGGTGAACGCAGATAGAGAAGTCTGGGCCATGGGCTGCTCGTTCATCAGCAGTGGCTGTAAACACTGGCGAGGACGGTCCACGGTGCTCCGCTCTCCACCGGCCATCCTCCGCAGCTCGCTGGCATTCCCCTGGATAGTGTGGTGATGATAGAGCTGCAGACTGACAGCAGAAGTCGAGAAAGGGTGCTCAGACAACACACAATACTAACAGACTCAACACACTTTTAAATATAAAGAGTACAAACAATAGAGCATTTCCAAAATCTGGAATCTGAGGGTGCAAAAACATCAAAATCCTCAGAAAACCACCTTTAAAGTTGTCCAAATGAAGCCCTAAGCAATGCATAATTAAAGAAAAAAAAAGTTTTTGCAGTGATGACCATTTTAGTTCCCAAAAGAACCTTTAGTTAACAGTTCCTAAAAGAAATATCTTGAAGAATATTTAAAAAATCTAAAGAAACATTTTAAACTTTATAATAAACCTTTTCTGCATTTAAAAGGTTACATGGATATTCAAGGTTCTTCATAGAACCACTGATGCCATGAAAAGAGCCTTCATTTTTAAGAGTGCATACTAATCAATCACAGTACACTGGGAAATACCTCCTACTTTAGTATATGCAAATCTAATTTAATTTTAATTTGATTACAGAACAGAAATCTGAACACTGGATACAGCCAGGATCAAAATCAAAATTCTTAGATTTTAATCATTCTGTCACATGACAAGAACAGACCAATGAGCACATGACACAATGAACCAGTGAACCAATCAGAACATGACACAAAGAACAAGGGAACCAATAGCAGGAGACAAAAGGGCAAGGGAAGCATGACATGAACAGGAACTGTGACAAAACTTCAAAATAAAAGACATGAAAACAGAACATGAAACAGACACCCAAACAAAACCCAAACCCCACGTTACTACCCACAGACAGTGCAGGACTAGGGGAGGACCTGAGCCATGGACCAGTGACAGACAGTGGAGCAGAGGAGGACCAGGGCCACGGCGCAGTGACAGGCAATGGAGGACTAGGGGAGGACCTGGGCCATGGAGCACTGACAGACAGTGGATCAGAGGAGGACCTGGGCCATGGAGCAG
>JAUCMR010000066.1:528270-540604 GCA_032357425.1 Enteromius argenteus
AACATTCATTTAACAACATTACATGTAACACACAACCCTAATAAACATCACTGAGAAGAAAAAACTAAGAAGAAACAAAGTTATTTCAAAGAAAAAAAATGTCAAATTTGAAATGTGATGCAGGGAATTCTGGGAACGTCAATTTGCAATTTTTTCACTGTATATTTTACAGGAATCTACTGTTAACCATTTAACAGGTTTTTACCGTAGCATTTTTACAGTTTTTTACTATTAAAATCAGTCTTTTTTACAGTGTGTGTGTACTGTGTGTATATTTATTACATGCATAACGACACACACATGCAGGTATATATGTTGAAACTTCATTTATAAAAAATATAATTAATATATAAACAAATTTTTATTAAATATATACATGCAGTGTTTGTATTTATACATTGTATGTATACAGTACACACACACATATATTATGTAAATAAAACACTTTAGAACAGGTAACACTTGTTATTCACATCGTTAACTACGACTTTTCCCTCAATAAAATCGTAATCTGCTGCTTATTAATAGTTAAAAGTTTAAGTATTGGGTAGAATTAGGGATGGAGAATAAAGTCATGAAGAATAAGGCATTAATATGTGCTTAATTAACACTAATAAATGGCTAATATTCTAGTAATATGCATGCTAATAGGTGTTACCGTAAAATAAAGTGTTACCAAAAACGTTTCTTTTGGGACCAGCACTAACCTCTACACAGTCATTCAGTGTTCCTGAGCAGTGATTTAGTGAAGAAAGCATCTTTCTCTTTCTCTTTCTCATGCTGTGGTGTAGAAGTGGAAGATGTGGTGAACTCCATCCTCTTCCTCCTCAGTGATAAGAGCAGCATGACCAGCGGAGCCACGCTGACCGTGGACGGAGGCTTTCTGGCGTGCTGAGAACAACCCACAGCTTCATTCATCTGTTACAGCTCATTCTCAAACTATTCGATCTTCACACAAAGCTTTAGAGCATCTGCTGTGGCATTTTTGTAATAGAAAAGAGCAGCATGAACATTCTGCTGAATATCTGCATAAACCACTCTGGGATTTAGAATAAATGATGACAGAAATTCTGTTTTTGTGTGAACTTCTCTTAATGTAGCATCCTAGACGAGCAGGACGTGAAAGTGAATGAGCACATACAGTCCTCATGAGAGCCTGAAAGTCTCAGCTTCTAGCCACTTCCAGTTGCCATGACAATAGTTGATTTCTGATGCTGTGTTATCATGTAAGGCCTGTAGAGATCAGTATTCATATCACACTGCTGTTTTAGTATTACTGATATACTATATTACAGCTTTTATTAATATTTAGAATTGCTTTCTGTTCTTTATATATATATATATATATATATATAATATAATCATTTGTTTTCATTTTAATTTTAGTTAAAGTTTTAGTAATTTTTTGTTTTTGTCTCTTTTTTCAGAAAATGCCTCTGGATGAAATAAAACAAGTTTCACATTTTTAAAATTATATATATATATATATATATATATATTTTCCCCCCGATTTTCTTTTATTTCAGTAAATCATTTCATTTCAAGTATTATTTTAATGATCATAACACTGATACATGATTCCTCAACAAGTATAGACTTTAAATTTCTAAGTCAAGCCACATTTATTTATACTTTTCATTTTTACAGTGTACATAATTCTACAGCATCTCTACTGAAAATGAAGAGGTTTAGACAAAGATAAATGTATTTACTGTGAAGAACCTGATAATAAAAGCATTGCAGATGGGCATATTAAAATCCTTTGAGTCTGTTGTTTGATGAATGCATTACATATTATTATACTTCTGTCGTCATTTATTCCAATGAATGAAAGCAGAGAGCCAGAGTAAGGGTAAAACATGAATAGATTTATTAATTAATGCATTCCTCATCTAAAACATTTTTGTGTAAATATACTATCTTACATCATGGAAATGTCTTTTGGCAGCTGTGAAGATCATCTTGTTTTGTCCATTTTGAGTTATTTACAAAGGAAGGAAGTGCTGAGCACCGATGTAGTTGTGATGAATTCGACACACACACACACACACACGCGTGCAGATGAGAACTAAACAAGCTTTCTGAAGAGAGACGGATCAGGAACAAATGCCCATGCATGTCCTTCGGGTACAGACACGGTCAGGCTTCGGCTCGAGGCATGCAAACCCCTCTCTCACACACACACACACACACACACGATGATGATAAGACGGACCGCAGAGGTTTGGGATCGTGAAGCTGTACCATAAAACCCTTCAGCAGTGCTTCATCTGTACACACAAGACTAGAAACGAAAGATAATCCAAAGCCAGTGTATTCACCAAGTGCAGCGATGCCACACTCTCCTTCTCCAGTGTTCACTAAAGAGTGAAGAAACAGTCTGTTTGAGGCTTTAAAGTCCTCATGAAATCAAACAGACCCTATTTAAGTTCTTAGTTCAAATATCTGCTCAATCAGTGCATGATTATGATTATTCTACAGATGAAAATCTTCCAGTAAAGTGTGACCCAGCTAACAGAAAGTGTTCCTCCAGTCACCTTCATACAGAGTTATCTGCTCTTTATTAGTGTTCTGAAAACATTAGCACCAAACCGTTTATACACTGCTTGCAAAACATTTCTGAAACTTCCTCTAAATAACATTCCGATAATGTTGGCAAAATCATAAAATAGAGTGTTGCCTTAAAATAACAAACACGAAAAATGTAATGAGCATATCTAGGATATTAGTGTTCTGTTGTGAGCAAACGTTCTTCCTGTAACATTGTCGCAATGTTCAAAGTTAATCAAAACACAAAATTAATCTTATTATACATCATTCAAGGAATGTTTGATTTGAAACGTTGTTTTTTTTGCTAACACTTTACAATAAGGTGTCATTTGTTAACATCAGTTACTGTACTAACATACAATATCATCTTCATTAATGTGCATGAGCTAATGTTAACAAACATAACTTGTGATTTTTATAATGCTGAAATTAAAATGAACTGAGATGAACTGAAGTATTGTTACATTTGATAACTAATGACCTTACTGTAAAGTGTTACTTTTTTTAAAATGTTACGTTCAGAGAACATTCAAAAGTAACACCTTCGTGATCAAATGAAACGTCCCCTTAATGTCTGCATAACCAAGGAAAAAAAAAATTAGGTTTTAAAAACTGTATGATGTTTGCGTTAAAAAAAAGAACTGAAAACTATTTTTTGTTAGCTGGGTACAGAACTAAAGTCAGCTGCGCTTTGTCACAATCCAAACATCTGCAGCTGAAGAACCGGTTTAATGTCAAATGGCTGGTGAACTAATACTGCCGATGGTTAGCTTTGTACAAGACCGTCTAAATCAACAAAACTTCCCCGTTTCTTTACAACACCAAGAAACACTTCCTTACAGCATGTCCACAATTACACTGTACCACTAAAACTTCTCATATAAACGATATGAAATGGAATATAACGTCTCCGGCGCTCCAGTGCTTGATTTACATGTGATGTGCTTCAGAGCTTCCCGGACGCCGTCACTGAACCTGTGGGAGGAGTACAGTATATTTTCCGAGAGGCTGTTCTGTGGTCTCAGAAGAGCGTGCAGCGTTTGCCGCGTTTCTTGACGGGCGGAGGGCAGAGGACGGCTCGGATAGCTTCATCAAACACAGTCTTTAACCCGCGCTGAGTCAGAGCTGAGCACTCCAGATACTTCACAGCTCCTGCAGCACAAACACAACAACACTCTTACTTTACTCTGAAGAACTGAGTGATTTAGTACTAATATACTCCACAGGGGTGTGCCATTAACTGAAATAAACACTTCTAATGATCAAATCATACTTAGAACGGGAAGCACAGAGCTTTAAGGACACCCTGGAGTATTCTGTCATAATAACAGAGAGTGAGAGATTAACACAGCCATAAATATTAGTGTTTCTTTCTTTGTGTTCCTTTAAGTAATGGATTCAGAAGTTTGGCTTGGGTTTGTTTTCTTTATGTTTTGAAGAAGTCTCTCAAGCTCATCCAAGGCTGCATTTATCTGATCAAAAACATAGAGTCACACTTTATTTTAAGGTGTCCTTGTTACACATGAAAGGTACGTACTATTATAATAACAATAAATTATGCACATTTGCATGAAAGTAACCCTAAACCTAACCATACAGTAAGTACATGAAGCTAATTATTATTACTGAGTACTTAAATGTATAATTACACTGTAACAAGTACAGTGTACACTTAAAATACAGAGCAACCAAATAGTACAAATTGTGAAATATTATTGCAATATAAAGCAGCTGTTTTCTATGTGACTATCCATTAAAGTGTCATTTATTCCTGTGATCAAATCTGTATTTCCTCAGATATCATCTGAGTGTGATCCTTCAGATATCATTACTGATTACATATACTGATTTCCTGCTCAAGAAACATTTCTGATTATTATCAATGTTGAAAACAGTAATATTTTTGTGGAAACTCATTCATTTTATTTTCCAGATGAATAGAAAGTTCAAAAGAACAGCATTTAATATTGTTTTTATAAATGCCTTTTACTGTCACTTTTGGTCAATTTAATGCAGCCTTGATGAAGAAACTTTGTTCATTTTGAATCTTGCCGAGCCCAAATGTTTGTGCAGAAGCCAGGCTCTGAGAAGCACTGACCCCCAGGCTTCTGACCGAGCTGAAGGGGAACGGTCATTGTGTTTCTGGGACAATGAGCATCTCTGTGTGACCCACTTCAGCATAACCAGCGTCCCACTCGATACGCACCGATCTCTCGGGCCATGGCCAAGCCCTGCGGGTAAGTGATGGGCGACAGCTTCTTGTCCCGCAGGCGCTCGATGGTGTCCTTGTCGTCCCGCAGGTCCAGTTTGGTGCCCACCAGGATGATGGGAGTGTTGGGGCAGTGGTGTCTCACCTCGGGGTACCACTGAAGCACACAAACACATTCAGTCTGACATTACGCTCTGTGTCTGTGCTTTCAAACACCACTGAAAAATGAGTTGCACCAACCTTTGCACGGACGTTCTCGAAGGACGCTGGGCTCACCAACGAGAAACATATTAAAAACACATCCTGTGGAGAAAACAGAGGGAAAATGCTGTTTTTATATTTGCTGACCCTGTTCAGTTACACCACACGGCACTGATGAATGAGCTCAATACTTGTTTCCTACTCATTTTGACGAGCCGACTCCAAAAATAGTGTCTGTTTCGCTCAAGAACATCACACTTTCATACAAAACAAGCATTTCATAGTGGTTTTGCTATTAATAACCATTTGTAAGAGGAGGGAGTGTTGTATTATTCTTCAATCAGTGGGAAAACTGACACAAAGATATGATTCCTGAAAAATTGACATTCTTATTTTGGGGAAAAAAAAAAATTATAATATATATATATATATATATATATATATATATATATCTTTTTTTATGGTTAGGGTTAGGAAAAAGTCATATATATTTTGAAAAAGTCACATCACATAACGATATTTTCAAAATGAAATTCATTCATTCAATACATCTTTGTAAACGACAAGAAAAATTAAATGTTATAAAAATTTTAAATTAAATTAAATTAAATTAAATTAAATTAAATTAAATTAAATTAAATTAAATTAAATTAAATTAAATTAAATTAAAATAAAATCACCCCTTAGAAAAAAAAGATGATTATTTTAGATTATTTTATTGGAGATAATTTAGGCAAATAAATGCTAATTAACAACTCCTTTTTTGGTGTGTACTTGGTTCATTACCCCCAAAATTTAATTAATTACTTAATTATAAAATGTATTAATTATAAAATAAAATAAAATAAATATGAAAGAAAACAAATCACACCTGCTTAGAAAAAAAATATTATTTTAGATTAATTTGTTGGAGATAATTTAGGCAAATAAATGCTAATTATTAACCCTTTTTTTGGTGTGTACTTTGTTTAATACCCCAAATGTTACAGCAACAGATTACCAATATTTATTTATAATAATGTGATAATTTACTGAGATTATTTTATATCAGCTTCATTCCATTAGGTCTTAATTATCTGACTCTCAAACAGCAGAAATACACCAAATCTGCAAAACCATAACATTAATTACATCTGATATTATTGTATATTATATTAATATTATGGCAAAGGTGTTTGCAAATGTTTGCCTTTGAGATGTGTTTGGTTTTGAGGTGTAAGCAGCTGAAAGTGCAGTTTCTCATTTCTGATGAATGCTATGGTTTTGCTGCAGACAGTGTTGTGTATGTTGTGATGCTGATAAAGTGAAGGCAGGCACCGTCTGCGGGTACGAGAGCGGACGGAGGCGATCGTAGTCCTCTTGTCCCGCTGTGTCCCATAAGCCCAGGTTCACTGGTTTCCCATCCACCATCACATTAGCAGAGTAGTTGTCAAATCTGAAGAAAGCACATTGATATAATGACACGAAAACATCCAGGAGACAAACAACATCAGAAACACACTTCTATTCCGATTGTTTTTTGGAATATCTCTGTGTAAAGCATCAGGTCAGAGTTAATTTTCTCAGTATATCAGATTATATGAGCCATAAAAACCAAATATGACACAAACATAAACCACATATGCATGCATTTTTAATTAGATTTCTATTAGTCTAAAGCTTGAGTGAAGTGCATTATTTGTGATTGGAACAGAAGCACACTCTGTGTACTCACACTGTAGGGATGTACTCTCCGGGGAAGGCATTGGTGGTGTAGCTGATCAGCAGACAGGTCTTACCCACCGCCCTGAGAACACACACACACACACACACACACAGCTCAGCTGACGGTTTCTGAGAGGCATTACTGATATAAACCCACAGATGCAGAAGAAGCGATGGTGGAAAGAGCACTAGGTCAGAACATTACATGATGAATTAGTGGCATCTAGTAAAAGTAGTTAGTGCTGCTAGTGTGCTCTTTCTGCAGGGGTTAGTATGTCAGATAGTGACAGACCCTGTCCCAGATTCACACTCGCCCGAGGGCGCACACACACACACACACACACAGCGTTCAAGAGCGGCTCTCGAATCACCTGCTGACTGATTTGTTTCCATTTATACAATACAAACCGTGATATTTAAATATGTGATCTATGATAAAGATGGTATATCATCAATTAGAACCCATAACTGCATACAGGCATTAAATAAACCCACCTTCACACACAGAGCTGGATACTAAGTGATTACATTATAATCAGATTACAAAAATTAATTACTTGCAATTAGATTTAAAAAATACTTTTTATGAATCGCATGATTTCATATGTTTTACACAATAATATATTCATAACTGATTTTTTTGTCATTTGATCCTCTTCCACCTATATTTATATTTAAAGTATAACACATTTGCATATTAATGGTTCTCTGATGTTTATTAATGGTCACATGACATGCACGCAAACAAATAAAATCTATCATTTTTTTCAGTAAGTGTTTTGTTGTGATTTATTTTAAAATACTTTAAATTGAACCTTTTCTAATGATTTTTAAACTCATAAACCTCTTCACAAACACAGTTTGGGAAACCTTGATGAAATATAACGTACGATAAAGATTATACTTAAATCAATGTGAAAAAATAGGGTTCAAAAGTCATCTAAAAAGTACCCACCCAGCTCTATTCACACATTAACAGAAATAAGAAATGACAGACTGCTATCAAGAGCCTTAAATATGTTCTTTGTGTTGATTTATAATGCACAGAATGTGTTATTTATCAACCAACATACCATCTGCTTTTCATTGTTTTACTTTTCTTTTGTTTTAGAATTGAGAGAAAATATGATGAATTGACTGAAATTACGATTCAAGTGAGCATTAATGACTTTAATCACACGCCAAATAATTGCGAATCGTCCTTCTGAACCGGTTCTTCAAAAGAACCGACTCGCGGAATGACTCGCTCACATGCACGCGCTCCACACACTTCTCGTGCACGCTGAAAGAGGGAGTGGTAACCATAGCGCTTCTGCCATTCAACACCCAATGCAATACACTCCTTCATACAGTGAACGAAAACGACACATTTCTGTTCAAAGCCCGTTCATTTAACGCCTAATGATCAATGCATGCTGCCGAGCCGCACGTGCATTAGCGATTAAAATTATA
This sequence comes from Enteromius argenteus, assembly GCA_032357425.1. Classification (NCBI taxonomy): domain Eukaryota; kingdom Metazoa; phylum Chordata; class Actinopteri; order Cypriniformes; family Cyprinidae; genus Enteromius; species Enteromius argenteus. The sequence goes on from JAUCMR010000066.1 coordinate 536,387, forward strand.
CAACACACAATTATTAATGCATCACGCTGTGACGCGCTCATTACAATAGCTATACAGATTCCGATAATGTTACGGCTTTGCATGCATTCTCAGGATCAAATAGAGAGGATATAACGCTGCTGAGCATTTAATAATAAAACGCAAAGGCCAGAGCTAGGCATGGATGCATTGCAATACCCCACACGGCTTCTCCAAGGATGCTCCTCTCCATCAGATCCCAAAAACACTACTCACCCGTCGCCGACCACCACGCATTTAATAGCTTGCATTTGTGGAGAGGCAGGTTACTTCACTTCACGGCCGTAAATGTGTTTTTATTAAGCCACAGCTCCCACTTAACCCGAGAAATGACAGATATCTGCAAAAATACGGTCACTGCCCTCCTTGCAGCAGCGGGTTTGACGGCGGACCTCTCCGAGACTCTCCGGAAAAAGACGAAGAAATTTAAAGGGACAGGAGCCCACACAGCGTCGAGGATTGAATACTAGCTACTAAACACGGCGGAATACGTCAAATTTACTTTTATTCAATATTTAATATTTTATTGGCCATACTAACTATTTTAAATAGGTGCAGGATGTTTGTCACGTGACCTTACCTCGCTCATGCGACACGTGTCTAGTTTTTATTAGAAACATTGATTTTTTACCCTTTTAATTCAAGTTCGATATGTCTTTAACACATTAAAATGTAAATATTACTTTAGTAGTACAGTGTGTACTAAAGAAATAAAAATAAAATAAAAAATGTTCCTCATCCAAAATGAATGGGTGCCGTCAGAATGAGAGTCTGATAAAAACATCACGATAATCCACAGTCCATCAGTTAACATCTGGATACTGGACTGTGCATTATTGTGATGTTTTATTCTGACGGCACCCATTCACTGCAGAAGATCTATTGGTGAGCAAAGGATACTGGCCTGGGATAGGGTTAGTTTTTTTTTGTTAAGAACAATTATTATTCCATTACAAACAAACAACTGAAAGTTTCATCAAAAACGCACATTTTATTTGATATCCAACACACACACATTACAAAAGTGGAAAGGGAACTCCAACAGTACAAAACGTTTTAAAATACTCCGTTTGTAAGAGCCATACTAAAAGAGGTTTGATGGTCAATATGGCACATTGGGTATTTTTAAAATACATATTTGTGAAAAAGACATTTTTTCAATAAAAGTAAATATTCATTAAAGTAAAAAAAAGTACAATTTTAAATTGAAGAAGTTTTGAAAATCAGTTTCCTGATTACTCACCAAGGCAAAGTTCTTCTCCAAACCAAATATATACACTTAAAAAGAAAAATGTGTGCTGTCAAATGATTAATAGCATCCAAATTTTTGTTTACATATGTGTACTATGTATATTTATTAGGTATATATATATATTTATATATATATATATATATATATATATATATATAAAACACACACTCAGTATATATTTTTCAAAAAAAAATTGCATGTATATACATTTAAATATTTATATTATTATATTATATATAAATATATTTAATATATAAACAACATATTTTTATTAAACATATGCATGCGTTTTATATATAAATATATATATATTTACTTTTTTTTTTATACACATACATTATAATATTTAAAAATTATTTTGGATGGGCTAAACTGCAAATAATCATTTGACCGCACTAAAAACAAATCTATTATTTTTTATTTTTTCCAATTCATTAAAAATGTCACTCAATCATGTAAAAGCACTGTAAAGAGGTGCAGTATGCAGTATGTTTATGATGCATAGCTGCTGCACACCCGCTGGAAGTCACTTCTTGGGGCTGAAGTGGGCGAGAGGAGAGCCCTGGACGTACGTGAGGATGGCGTTCTGGAGGAAGCTGGCTCTCTGGGCCTCGTCTTCTCGAATGCGCTGGATCTCTCCTTCTCTAATGCGCAGACGCTCCAGCAGAGACGAGATCTCGCTCTCTTTGTCCAGAAGGGCCTCTCTGTGGGCGGTGCTCAGAACTGATCCAAAACACAAACACAAAGAGCCTCAGCATCAGCTTACGTAACAAACACAAGCCTTGCTTTTATTAGTTTGAAATGAGTTGTGTGAATGAATCCTGACATTATTCTACTCTAAAACTCGAAGTATAAAGGACGGTAATGCATATGCACCCTTCATCTCTCTCTCCAGAGCAGAGATCTTCTCTTTAAGGCCGCCCTGTGCCGTTCTCTCGGCCTGGAGATGACCGATTTGTTCCTGTAGCTCCACTCGTACTCGAGTCACTTCTGACACCTTCTCCTGCTCTTTACCTGCAAGCTCCTGCGGATCAAACACACAGCCAGAGATCCATACATCAACTTATTTATTTTGAAACCAAAACCATAAAAACATTTTCATTATTTAAAATAATATTTATTATTGAAAAAAAACTAAAATAGAAAAAAAAAAAAAACAGCTGAGATAGTGATCAATTAATAAAAAAAAAATAATTAATAAATAAATTAAAGTAAAACAACATGAATAAACAAAAATATAAATAATAATAATTTACATTTCGATGCATTATATAAAATAACTTTTTTATAATAAATTTTAAATAATAAAACACCAATAACACAAACATTTGTAATAGTTTGCATAATTAGGAAATTTAATGCCAATAAATAAATAAATCCTGTGGTTCTCAACTAAAGAAAGCATGCATTTAAAGAAGCTAAAATAATTATTAACAATTAATTTATAATTTTTGAACATGTTACATATATGGCCGCAGGAACTTTGTGTAAATAAGTAAATCGTTTGTGGATAGCGGGGACCTCGGAGTCCAAAAGGTTGAGAACCACTCCGGGGTTACTATAATAAACTCAAACCATAAAAACAAAATAATAACCTTTTGTTTTTTCCCGGCTAGCTGCAAAAGCAATAAATAGTTCCTATTTTCCTTTAGTTTAACATGATGCTCTGAAATAACTAAAGCTTAAATAAAAATAAATAAAAACATAAAAATGTAACCAATAAAAAAAAACACTGAACTTTAACTAAAATTAAAATGAAAACTAAAACAGCTAACACTTTATTTTAAAGGTGTCCTTGTTACACGATACATGTTCTTATTAATGTAATAATTCATTGCATGCAAGTAGCCCTAAACCTAATCCTAATCATCAAGTAAGTACATGTAGTTCATTAATATTCCTCAGTACTTAAATGTATAATTACACTGTAACAAGGACACCTTAAAATACAGTGTAACCCAAAGCAGTCATCAGCAGCACAGGAGTATTTGTAGAATAGACAACAATACACTGTATGGGTCAAAATTATTACTCTTTAATGCCAAAAATCATTAAGATATTAAGTAAAGATCATGTTCCATGAAGATTTCCGACCATAAATATACCTAAACTTCATTTTTGATTTAACTTTAAAGGTGATTTATTCTTATTTTTTGCACCCTTAGATTCCAGATTTGTAAATATTGCCGTCTCCTAACACACCAGAGATCAGCGGAGAGCTGATTTATTCACCTGCTGTAGCTCGTGGATCCTGCGCCGGAGCGAGTCGGACTCGATGCTCTGCTGACCGGCTCTGGCCTGCAGCTCGGCGATGGTCTGCTTCTGCTGGGTGCAGTGGTTCTGGGACTCGTCTCGAGACTGACGGAGCGCTCTCAGCTTCTCCTCCAGACCGCTCAGGTGCTGCTGCTGCAGAGGATTGGACCGCTCCGGTCAACAACACTGCAGTACTGATGGAGTAAGACGTGAAAGAGTGCGGCGTACCTCCTCCAGACGCACTTGGGCCCGCACCTTCCCCAGCTCCTCCTCGGCCTGAGCTCTCTCGGTCACCAGAGATGCCTTCACTCGACTCAGATCCTGCACAAACACCTCACCTCTAACACCAGCCATGAGACCACACAGAGCAAGACTGAGGCTGCTTTCTAAATATAATTAATACTTGACCCAAAAATCTCATTCCAAACCTGAAGTAGCATTTGACCAGTGACATAAAAAGCATTAAAATAACTATAAAAATGTTTTTGGTAACACTTTACAATAAGGTTAATTGATGAACTACAGTAGTTAACATTAACTTCAACACCGTAGTTGTTATTAAAAATCACAAGTTGTGTTTGTTATCATTAGCTAATGCATCAGGCACTAACTATAAGTCCAACTAAGCCTGGTTCTCACAAGGTTTTTTTTCCCCTTTCTCTTGGATGGGGTTTTGGTTCCTTGCCACTGTCGCC
>JAUCMR010000066.1:540704-572125 GCA_032357425.1 Enteromius argenteus
TTATTAATGTTCAGTGCTTTGCTACAATCTGTATTGTTAAAAGCGCTATATAAATAAAAGTGACTTGACTTGACTAACATGAACAAACAATAAATAACTCTTTTTATTAACTAACATTAACAAAGCTTAATAAATATTGTAATAAATGATATGTTCGTTGTTCATTCGTGTTTGTTAATACATTAACTAATGCTAACAAATGACACCTTATTGTAAAATGTTACCTTTTAAGGTGTCCTTGTTACACGTTACATGTACTTACTAATATAATAGCAATAAATTATGCATAATTACATGGAAGTAACCCTAAGCCAAACTCTTATCATATAGTAAGTATGTGTAGTTAATTAATATTACTCAGTAATTAAATGTTTAATTTATGCAAGTTACACTCAAAATTGGACTTTATAACTCGCAATTGCAACTTTATGTCTTACAATTCTGACTTTTCATGTAATTGTGACTTTATATCTCACAAGTCTGAGAAAAAAATCTGAATTGTGAGATAAAAAGCCGCAATAACCCATTCTTTTACTTTTTAATCAGTGGTGGAAACACATAATAATTACACTATAACAAGGACACCTTAAAATAACAGGATTTTTCAAAATAAAATAAGTTAAAATAGTAATAATAGCTTTTTACAGGTTATTAACTAAAACTAAAACAGTAAAAACATTTTTCACTTGTATAAAAAAACAAAAAAACTTTAACTGGCATAAAATATTAAAAAAAATAAAATAATCAAATATACTACATTTTAGATAATTACCAATACACAGCATTTTCAGGTAGTACTTGAAAATTGAAATAAAAACTATATAGACCTATTAAAATACAAATAATAATGACTAAAAGATTTTAACTAAAATGAAAATGCAAACTAAAACTAATTCAAAGTATCAATAAAATGATAACAGTATCTCAATGAGACTAAAATAACACTGCCACACAGGTTTGGAACACTGTTAGTGCTCAAACACAATAGTTTGTGAATAATCCTGTGTACTTCTTCTAACTGGATGCGCTGTCCCTCAAGTTTAAGGATGCGTTCCTGAAGAGCTCTCTCGCTCTCCTCCTGGTGTCTCGTCAGATGATCCACCTGAACACCAAAGACATTCAACTTCAACCGAAACCGAGAACTGAAGCAAACCTAAAGTGAAATATCACATCTTTACCTCCTTCTGTCGTAAACCGTCCATGTCTTCAAGTGCCTGCTTGGATCTTCTCTTCTCCATTTCCAGCCGTTCTAACATAAAGAAGAAGAAAACCCTGAAATCTCAAGCACAGTCAGACTGTATGTGTGCTCTGTCTGTGAGCTGGAGCACCTTCGGTCTGAGCGAGACGCAGCTTCAGCTCGGCGCTGGTGTTTGTGAGCTCCTGCTTCAGCTGGAAGATCTGCTCCTGCTGTGTTTTACATCTGCGTTCGCTCTCATCCAGCTGCGAGCGATAAACACACTGAATAAAGCTCTCACACCGGAGCGGCTCATCATATCAAACCCTTCACCTCTGTACCTTGTTCCGGAGCTGGAGGTTCTTCTCTGACAGACTGCTCGCTTCCTTCAAGAGCTTGGCTTCCCTCAGAGCGCCGTCCTACAAACCCACAAACAGCAGACATCAGTCACTGTGATCAGGTATGCTACTGTAATGATAAACACTACGGTTCAAACAGTAAAAACACTGAATAATTATTACAATGTAAAGCAGCTGTTTTCTGTGTGAATCTGTGTTGAAGTGTAATGTATTTCTGTGATGTAATTTCAGCATCATTACTCCAGTCTTCAGTGTCACATGATCTTCAGAAATCATCCTAATATTCTGATCTACTGCTCAAGAAATACGTAAGATTATAAGCAACGCTGAAAACATTAACATATTTGTGGAAACTGACACACATTTGATTTGTTTCCGGACTCACAGATGAATAGAAAGTCCAAAAGAACAGCAATTATTTAAAATAGAAATGTTTTGTAACATTCTACAATAAATGTGAACTTAATTTAATGCATCCTTAATAAAGAAATTATTAAACTCTTTAAAGAAATATTACTGACCCCAAACTGTTTAATACCAGTTCATATGCATACTAACAAAAAAAAATGCAATAATCACTTTGATTCAAAAATAACTAGTCCTGTCAAATGATTAATTGCAATTAATTGTTATTATTATTATTATGTAAAAGTATTTGTTTACATAATATATGTGTGTGTGTGTACTGTTTATATAGATACACAAATTCAGTATATATATTAAAAAATATTTACATGTTTTTTTGTATATTTATATCATTATATTAAAAAGCATTAAGGGTTAGAGGTCACAGAGCTGAAGCGGTAAGATGCTGTAAAGTGAGTTAACACCTCCTGCTCTTTCTTGATCTCTCTGGACTGTCTGTCTCTGAGCTCAGCTTTCTCCAGCTTGACTCGAGTCAGCAGCTCGCCGAGGTCATGAGTCTTCTGCTCCGACAGAGCCAGAGCCGCCTCCGTCATCTGCAGCCTGAGCCAAACACACACACACACACACACACAGCACTCAATCAGCCATCAATGCCCTGAAACATCCCCGGCACTCCTGAAGGCTGCTTACTTGGCTGTGAGAGAGTTTATAGATGATTTCTGCTCACTCAGAGCTTCCTGTAGCTGACCGAGACGGACGGAGGAATTTCTACAAGAAACACAAAACTGTTAGTCGCCCAACATTTGCCATCGTCATTCTGTCACTGTTTACTCACCAAACACAACACAAGACCAGAACAATTCAAGACAACGATAGATAGATAAACTGTGGCACTGACCTGCTGCTTCGTCCCATCTCATCTTTCTGTCGGTCGATGGTCTCCATCAGATTCAGGAACTTCAGGACACATGTAGAGAAGGATGTTAGGGTGAGTTCACTCACAGCTGAAGTGAACAAGCGCAGTCTTCCTCACCTGCCGGCTCTTCTCCTGCTTCAGGAGCTGGATCTCTTTACTGAGCACCTGAGATCTGCTGCGGCTCTCTCCCAGCATCGACTGGCGCTCTGTGTTGTGGCTCATGGACTGCTCTGGACACAGTGGGATGTGTTTAATAAAGGAAAGGCTGGTGTTAGATGCGTGTGTCTGCGGATGCTCACCGATGGCTCGGAGCGTGTCGCTGGGAATGTTGTTTCCGGCCAGCTCTAGTCTGATCAGAGAGCGGTTCTGCTGCATGGCCTCCAGCAGAGATCGACCGCCCAGAAGACCTACGTTATTCCACCTGAGATCTGCTCACAAACATCAAACATTACAGACTATGTTTACTGTAGAGACTGACTAGAAAAAAATTACACAGCAATCAAGATTTCTTACGTTCAAGTTATTTTCCATAATCTTTTTCAATTCCCTAAACTTTTCATGCTACAAAAAATAACTTTATGGACTTTATTGTATGGTATATGTGACCCTGGAGCACAAAACCAGTCATTAGGGTCAATTTTTCATAACAGATTTATACAATAAATAAGCTTGATGTCTGGTTTGTTAGGAGAGGACAATATTTGTCTGAGATACAATTATTTGAAAATCTGAATCTGAGGGAGCAGAAAAAATCTAAATATTGAGAAAATCAACTTTAAAGTTGATCAAATGAAGCTCTTAGCAATGCATAATACTAATCAGAAATGAAGTCTGATATATTTACAGTAGGACATTTACTAAATATCTTCATGGAACATGATCTTTACTTAATATCCTCATGATATTTGGCATAAAAGAAAAATGGATAATTTTGATGCTGAAAATACAGCTGAACATCACAGAAATAAATGACACTTTAACACAGATTCACACAGAAAACAGATTTTTTAAATCGAAATATTATTTCACAATTTTTCTGTATTTTTGATTAAATAAATACAGCCTTGGTGTGCATATACAGGCCATATAACACCTTTATTGGTTATTGATATTTTGAAGTTAAAGGAACAGTAGGCTAATGTGAATAATTCCCAAAGTCTTGATGAATACTGCACACTACACAGTCAGAACAGCACAATGCAGGCAGTGAGGTTTAAAGGAAAAGCTAGATGTCACCTCATCAGCCTCAGATAAGCAGCATCATGCTCTGCTCACCCAGCTCTTGAAGCGTGGAGTTCCTCTTCAGTGCGACGCAGAGCTCCGCCGCTCCCTGGTGGTTGATCTGATTATTGCGCAGGTCCAGCTGGGTCAGAGAGGTGCTGGAGGCCAGACCTTCACAAAATACAGCAAAGCCTTCCTCCCACATCCCCAGAGCGTTCCACTCCAGCACCAGCCTAAAGCACAACACTTTCAAACACTACAACTAAACCCTTAAAGATGCGGGGCAATAACAAGCAGATTTCATAGCATTACATGGCATAGATGCTCTTCTGGGTGTCTATACACAGATTAATGCTGCTTGAAAATTATTTTACACTTACATTTACACTTACACATATATATAAAAAGGAAAACAGATAGAATAGAAAAAGAATAGAGCGTTAGCGTTTTTGTTATAATAAATATTTTTTTGTATAATAAATAAAAAGAAAACTAGAGAAGCTGGTATTTGTTTTTTTGTAAATGAAATTGCTAGGATTGAACAAATAACTTCTTTCTATTTCTTGTTATTCTATTTTTTTTTTAAGCAAAATGTATAAATTACTTTACATCTGTCACGAAAACCTCTTATTTTCCACATTACAGAAGTAAAAGGCACTTTATTATGATTGTAAATGTTGGGTAATATACACTGAGACACAGCTTAGAAAGGTTTTGGTTTCTTTTGTAACGTGGAGGAACACATAAAACTGTTTCAGACCAGGAAGCACTCTTCAGATCGCTCACCTGCGCAGGGTCTTGTTCCTCACTAACACCTGCCCCAAAGCCTCAGCTCCTGTTCCTCTCATATTGTTCCCCTGGAATGAAATGATGTCTTTAGGATCTGTATTACAGACAGAATAAATCAGAAATAAGTTTATATTATAATCCATAACTTAAATTTACCTTCAGATCCAAAACTTTGACTGTGGTGTTGGAGGAAAGCCCGTTTAATAGCAGCTTGGCACCTGCAGAAGGAACAGTGTGAGAGGTTTGGAGTGTCAACAATAACCTAATCAGCTCAAACAAACATCAGTGTGATGATTACACCCTCATCTAAAAGAGTCCAGGCCATACTTCTCCCAAGACTGTATGATCTTTAAAAAAGTCTGTGTGTAAAGTGTAATATACTGAAAGATTTAGAATGAATTGTAATCATTTACCTGTTTATTTTGTATTTGCATCCTGTATTTATATAATATAATATTTGTTGCACTGTCAAACTGATTTTTTATGATTTAAAGTTTCTAATTCTACTTTTCATATTAATTTTACATTTTTATGCACAAAAAACTTTGAAATATTTATTTGTACATGTTAATATATATCTCACATAACAGTAATTTTGACAACTGCCATGAAACTTTTTGTCTGGAAAGGTTTTATTTTCATGTTTAGTATATTTTACCCATAAATACTCATTTGTTTAATGCAAAACTTTTGTAAATGACTTATTAATCATGTTAATACTAGCTGAAATGTAACAGTTCAAAAAATGTTTCCTTATCAAAACAATGTCACAATATTTAACTGTTCATTCTTTCATTCTTTCCACATTAATGATGTTCATATTTGTTGCACTTCCTGTAATTTATGCCAGTTTTATACTTGTAAATATTAATTTTTACAAACTTACCAAAGCTCTTTTTTTGCTAATGCAAACAGACCCTTTCGTTTATGCAATAAACATATCCAATTTTTTCCATTTTCATGTTGATTTTATGTTTTTCATAGCAATTATGCACATTAACCAATAAATTCTCAAATGTCTAAAAAAGTGTCTTAAATGCCTTACTTTTTTTTGTCACACTGCAAAATTCCTACAAGCCAGTGTCTTCGTTCATGCAGTATAAAATGTGCCCACCTTCCTCGCTGAGCATGCAGTCGCTGAGGAGGACCTCTGTGAAGACAGTGTCGCTCTGCAGGACTCTTCCCAGAATGCCGCAGGAGTCTGTGGTGATGCTCTGACTGCTCAGGTCCAGTCTGCAGACGCCCGTCACCGCTCTGGAGTCATGCAGCTGAGCCAGAACCGACTCCTGAGTATCTACTCCTCCCTCCTTACACAGCCTCAGGTACGACCTCCTGAAGTCCTCCATGACCTCTGACCTCTCACTGACCTGTACAGCAAAGAAAACACACAATAGCAAGTGTCATCAAAATGAGTGCAATCTGTGCAATTCATTTTTCCTGCTGTCTATGACACTGAGTTTTAAAATGTAGCAGTAAAAAAATAATAAATAAGGAAAATAATAAGATAAAAATCTTTTCAGTGGGAGGGGCTAGGTTAAGTGCATTTGAAGTACTTACTACTGTAAGTAGTAAACAAAAAAGGAAATTAATATATTTTAATAATGCATTTTCTTTTGTGGTCATAAGGTAAAAAATAACAATAAAATAAAAGAAGCTTAAAGCAGTCATTCGCTGTTTGCCAACAATTACAATCGAGTCTAGAGGAGCTGACGCTTCGACTGTTTCTGATACTTGACGCGCAAAACTCATTTAACTTGGTTAACATTAAATGAAGAGCGATAAAAGACACAACTGACCTTTTTTTCTGATGTTGAAGTTCATGACTTTATCCAGGGTTGTGACAGCAGATGTCGATCAGCCTCTTACCTTCACTATTGTTTCGTTTGACAGTTTAAAGTATCCAGGAAGTGGAACGACTTCCGGTTCGAAACAGCGGAATTGTGGGATATGTAGTTTTAGATGAGTCCAGTTAAATTTCTCTGACAAGAAGCAAGCTAAGCAAGATTTCCAGAACGTGAAGAAGCATAAGCTGTAGACTATTGTTTGTTTTTTTAAATGTAGTTAAAAAAGTGTATAGATCCTGGCTGAGCTGAAATGTTCAATCATTTTCAACATAGGCTACTTAAAGACGACATATTTAATATGATTAGGAAAAAAAGCCCATATAAAAAAATAAAAATCAACCGCCTCTTATAGCAATACAAAAGTACTAATAATAATTGGTTAGTAATTACTAATAAAACTAAAAAATAATAATAATTTTTTTTTTAAAAATACTCGTAGATGTGCTATTTTATAATGGCTATTTACCATTAAACCTAATATTTAACAATGAAAATAAAATAAAATAAATGTAGAATAATAGATGTGGCCATATAGAACACTGATATGAAATAATGTCATTTCTTTACATTATATTATTTCAACTGTTGCCCAAAACTTGACGATGTGCCAAATAGGTGCAGATGTGAATAAATTAATATTTAGTCTATGAGAAAATAATAACTTGTATAGAAGTAAGCCCTGTCTGTAAGCTCTGCGGGCTACGGGGTACGGGCTATTCATTAGCCATTTGTTAATCTGATTGTACAGCTGTATGAAGAACAGTTAGGTGTTTGTTTGATCAATCAGAGGCAAGGAGCCTTTTATTCCTGCCCACAGGCAGAGATCGAGAATACAAGCTCTTTATTCATTTTCTAGCTTTTTTTGTTTTTTTGGAAAAATTAAAATCCTAAATAACTATTTAAAATTATTTAAAGGTTTTTGTAATGCCATGAACAAAATTTTAAACAATATAATACAATAGAATACAATTTAAAACAAACTAACAAACACAGGGTGGAATTAGCATGAATTGTTGGAATACAGCAGGAAGAGTTTTTCATAAAAGCAGATTAGACAGGTTTGAGGAAATCAATACAGCTTGGAATCGAGAATGTGGTTTGTGCTCCAATAGACCTACTTCCACTCATATAATCACAACTCAGACAACCAGGTGTAGAAAAAAGGGGCATCAGAAGATTTCCAGTTTAAAAGTATATTTTTCTGTTTTTAACTTTAGGGATTATAACACCCCAAAGAGAAAGGAAAGCTTGAAATCACATCATATGACCCCTTTCATTTGAGTAATTTAACCAAGTAAAATTAAAACAAACTAATAAAAAAAGATGACAAGAGACATTGTTAGCAGAAGCGCAGTTGAGAGTGAAAGTCTGTGATATCCTGTTGCATAAAGTTGTGGGTGTGGGAGGGGGTGTGGGGGGGGTTCTGCTCTTATATAAACACCAGTATCAAAACCAAACCTACACTCACCTCACGGCAAACAGCATTGAGGAGCTTACTTTGTGAGGTAAGTTATCTTCAGATGAGATCAGAACCAATGCATCAAGATAAAATGTATATTACACCCTGGATCACAAAATCAGTCTTACGTTGCTTTATATGGGTGAAAACTGTGGATTTTTCTTTTATGTCAAAAACATTAGGATATTAAGTAAAGATCATGTTCCATGAAGATATTTTGTACATTTCCTTCCATAAATATATTAAAACTTCATTTTGAAGAATAATTTTTTATTAGTAATATGCATTGCTAAGAACTTCATTTGGACAACTTCAAAAATTCAAAAGTGAATAGCACTTGTGTTCTGTGTGGTTTAAACACTGAAATAGCTTTTTAAATAACAAAACATTAGCGTTTTTCCTTCATAGGCATGCATGTAACCAATCAAAACTAATTTAATGTCAAAAGCATTATCATAAAAGTGCAAGTAGTTTACAGAAAAAGTAAGGGAAGCAATTCTGCTGACATTACATGTGGCATTGTGGTATTGTGGTCTTCTTTTACAGCTCCCTGTCTGTCAGTCGCTACGAGTTATGTTGTGATGGCAGACTGTGGTTTTGTTCAGAGCCCAGATTCTCTCTGATTAGGAGAAAATGCCAATTAAATGTTTCTAGTGGTATTTGCATCCCGAGCCACTCCCCGACATATGGGTATAAAAGGCGACAGGTGCAACCACTCATCAGATTTTTGCTTCGGAGTCGAGATCTACATGATTGCTGCATTTCGTGGTTCATTAGCTGCGCTGGAAGCTGTGAGAAGAAGGAAGCTGTTCGTATGGCGGTACAACGCGATCATTGGTGTCCCTGTTGGCTCAGCGATTCCCCTGGGCGTTTCACAAAGAGAACAGTTTCTGATCATGGTCGGCTCACGTCTTTTTAAAGATGCCATTCTGGCCGTGTCCTCTTGGGTGCGGTCGTTACCTGTCTTCAAATGACAGCCATGAGCATTGTCTTCAGTGTCTTGGTATCCAGCACACTAAGATTGAATTTGGGGAGGGTGCATGTGCTCATTGTGAGTCCATGCCCCTGTCAGTCCTGCGATCACACCTCTCTCTCCTCCGGGGGACTGCAGGCGAGCCTTCAGCTGCCACCCGTCGCCGAGTGTGCCCTCCTGCAATGTCTACATCTGCTCTGCCTCGTGCTGAGACCCAGTCTAAGTCCTCCAGGAAGACAGCGAAGCAGCCCTGAAATGGGTGGCACAGAGAGGTGAGTTACTGCTCTTCAGGAGATGGTGAGGGCACCACTCCTTCCCCCAGAGGAGGGCCGGATGGAGAATCATTTGTTGAGTTCTGTTTTTGTTCTGCCGCAAGCTCAAGGGCACATTCTCAATAAAAGAGCAGTTTCCTTGTCTTCCGGGCCGTGGTGCCCATGGGTTGACGGTGAGCGGTCCCCGACCCTATTGCCAGTGGCCATGAAACCACGAAAAGGAGACACACTGCCTCCTCACGTGGTTCGGGCCAGTCCCTCTGGGGGCCAGGGCAGTGGTACTGTGATGAGTCAGGACATGATGCCTTCTGTTCCATCCAGCCACACTTCTCACCACTGCACACCTCCAGGCAGGTCGGTGAATCCGATGGTGCCACTCGTGATGCGTCGCTTGTGCTTCCCAACCCGTCGCGATGGGTCATCAGGACAATCTGACTCAGCTACGCTATTCAGTTTGCCCAACGGCCTCCCAGGTTTAGTGCAGTTCTTGAGACTTCGGTGGCAGTCCAAGACGCTGCTGTCCTGTGCGAAGAGATTGCTGTCCTCCTGGCAAAGGATGCAATCGAGCCGGTCTCTCCAGCTGAGATGGAGTCTGGGTTTTACAGCCCTTACTTCATCGTGCCCAAGAACAGAGGTGGCCTACAAGCTCCTGTTCAAAATGTTGATGCAGAAACACATTACCAAATGTGTCCAATCCCAAGATTGGTTTGCAGCAGTCAACCTGAAGGACACATACTTCCATGTCTCGATTTTGCCTCGACACAGACCATTCCTGCAGTTTGCATTTGAGGGTTGAGCATGGCAGTACAAGGGCCTGTCTCCCTGCGTCTTAACAAAGGTTGCGGAGGGCTATGGGTTGTACTCATCATGGCCCAGTCAAGTTGGGGCTTCGGGTCAACTGGGAAAAGGGCAAGCTCTCTCCTGTGCAGATAATCTTATCTCAGTGTGGAGTTAGACTCAGTGAGTATCACGGTGCGTCTCTCAGAGGTGCATGCCCAGTCAGTGCTGAACTGCCTTAGTTCCTTCAGAGGCAGGACGGTGGTACCACTGACACACTTTCAGAGGCTCTTGGGGCATATGGCATCCACAGCTGCAGTCACGCTGCTCAGATTGCTTCATATGAGACCACTTCAGCACTGGCTTCCCGAGATGCACTTCGTGTGCATGTCATATCGATGTGTTGCCACACATTCAGTTCTTGGATAGACTTTGCTTTTGTACAGGCCGGGGTGCCCTTTGAACAAGTGTCTTGGCATGTTGTTGTCACAACAAATGCCTCCAATTCAGGCTGGGGCGCTACATGCAATGGGCAGGCAGCCACGGGGCTCTGGACACTCCACACTAGGTTGCGTAACAGATAGGTAGCACTGGTTGTTGTCTTGCTTGCTGCGCCATTCGAGCGCCTTCTCTCCCAGTCAAGTTCCCCATGTGGCGAACTCTGGTCGGGCATCATTCTGCACTCTCGGCAGTCAGACTCTGGTGGAGCAGTGTCAGCTAGATGTCCATATGGCTGATTCCCTGCGGGTGATCCCATGTGTGTATTTTTCCACCGTAAGGTTTCCCTTCGGGTGAACTTGTGTTTTCCCTTGGCAGACTACTCTGTCGGTCTCTGCTGTCAGCGGCTCCTCCCCCTTCCTTGGGTAGGCCCTGCCTCAGAGACCCAGTTCATATTTTGTACTGCCCCAAGCCTGGGTCAGTCCATATCAGTGTTCCCACATGTCACCTCCCTTTGGGTAGGATGTGGCCTCCGTAGCGCCTTTCTCCAGAAGGCCCACTTCCCCTTCATTCTGCCAAACTGTAACAACAAATTAGAAGATCTGAAGCAATCTTCATGAAGGTTGAAAGCCCTTCTCTTAGAAGCTATTTCTTGGCTTCTTCAGCAGCGATGTACTCACCGTTGGTCCCTGTGGCTATTTCCATTTGACCCCAGTCTGTCATCACGACATAACTCATAGTGACTGACAGACAGAGAATATCTTGGTTACGTATGTAACCCTGGTTCCCTGATGTCCCCTTGCCACAACCTCGAACCATCGCTGGGGGCCAGGGAGTAGATCTCGGCTCCTCAGCAAAACCTGATGAGTGGTTGCACCTGTCGCCTTTTATACCAATATGTCGGGGAGTGGCTTGGGATGCAAATAACACTAGCCAAATTTCATTGACATTTTCTCTTAATCAAAGCAAATCAGATCGGGCTCTGAACAAGACCTCAGCCTGTCTTCACGACATAATATCTCCGTTCCCTCCATCAGGTAACCGAGACGTTCTGCTTCTCAGAGAAGAACTGAATGGAAATTATATATTGCACGCATCATGCAGAATCTGTTCTGTTATTTTACTACTGAGAGTTTTTTTTGTTTTAAAGGCAGGGTAAGCGATTTTTGGAAGCCAATGTTGATATTTGAAATCACCAAAACAAAAGGGTCTTGCCCCTATTTTTGTAGCTCCGCCCCACACATACATAGCCTTTGCAACCCAGGCAATGACCCAGGTTCTGTGAAACAAAGTAGAAACAATCCTACACCGTCTACACCATAGATATATGTAGATGCCTCATTAACAACTGTTTCTATAGGCTGCGATACGTAAGCTGGCCTTGTAGTGGTCTTACTTGACATCATTCACCATAGTAATCACTGAAAGACATGTCTATGGTCTACATGGGACACGTGCGGCGCGACAAAGTAGTATAGTCATTATAATCAGTGATGCTGTCTACACTGGACGCGAGCGGTGCAACAAATCTCAGAAAACCGCTGCTGCATTCTATTTATGACGTCCTGACACTAATTTCAAATGATTTTCAATGGTCACTTTATTGCGTCCAGTATAGGCAGACTTTATCTATCGAGAAGAACCAAAGCAATCTCTGCTTGTTCTCTCCAGTTCTCTCCAGCACTGGAATGCTGATCTTTTTTTTACACGGGTCCTACTTCTTGCCTTATCGTCCACAGACATTTTCTTCTTTTGTTTTGTATCTTTTATGTCACTCTGCTCGGCTGTTCACTGAACGCACTCTCCTCCACATCATTAGTAGACACACCCCTTACTGCTGATTGGCTACAAGTTTGTTTGGGTACTCAGCCCCAACTGTGTTTCCTAAAGAATTTTTGAAAAATCCCTTACCCTGCCTTTAAAGTGAAAAGTTAACTATTGGTTAACTCTGGTACATAGCATCAAACAGAAACATGTTTAATTTTGTACATAATCCCTTCAAAACAAAACAAACCAGCCTGAAAACTTAACTTTTACGCCTTTTGTCATCTTAAAAAATAGAGCGCTTCATAATGAGTGCAGTGCAAGAAATTCAACAACTTTAGATTGGCCATTTCTAATTATTGTAATTATTACAGTGTCTATGGTGGTTACAGCCCGGCTTCAATGAAATGCATTTGGATAAATTGCTTCTTGTTTTTGTTACAGAACTCTGTTCTAATGGAAAACACAAGGTATTTATATTCAGATGAATATGAATATGTTTATGATCCTGGATACTGCACGGAAGCAGCATGTGTAACCACAGTGATCTTTAATGTGATCATATTTCTTCTTGGCGTCACTGGAAATGGTGCAGTGATCTGGATTACTGGGTTTAAGATGAAGAAGTCAGTGAACAGCACCTGGTACCTGAGTCTGGCTCTGTCTGACTTCATTTTCTGCGCTACTCTCCCTTTCACCATTGACTACATGGTGAAGCAGAGCTGGAACTTTGGGCTCTTCACGTGCAAGTTTAACGATTTTGTTGTTTACCTCAGTATCTACAGCAGCATTTTCATCCTGGTCGTCATTAGTGTGGATCGCTGCATCACAGTCAAGTTTCCCGTCTGGGCCCAGAGTCAGCGCACTGTGAAGAAAGCTTCTATAGTCGTTGTGTTGGCTTGGATTGTATCTTCTTTTCTGAGCATTTCACCTGCCATATTCAGAGAGACTATAAATAGAGGATCAACAGGCATTTGCTTTATCGACTTTGAGAATTACAAAATCATTACTTTACTGCACTTTACTTTTGGGTTTTTAATTCCATTCCTGATCATCCTAATCTGTTACTTCATCCTGATCTGTAAGCTTAGAGCAAACCAAACGTTCAAATTCACCAAGCCCTACAGGATCATGACACTACTGATCACAGCTTTTTTCATCTGTTGTTTGCCATTTCATATAGTTTCTATTTTAGACACATCTAACAACACCTTTTCCCTTTACATAGCCTTACTAGTTTGCACTATTCTCACCAATGCAAAAAGCTTCCTAAACCCATTCATTTATGCATTGATGGGCAAAGACTTAAATAAGAAATGCTATTCCTTTCTTTCAAGAATTGAGAGCGCCATCAATGAGGAAACCGAAAGTGCTGTCAGAGCAACTTCAAATACTGATTCTGTGGATAAAAGGCTTTCTGCTGCTGTCTGAAATTTTAACACAAGTCATGGGCTAAAGATTTCTCTCTTTATTCTCTTCCAAGTGTGATTGGAGAATACTTGGCCATAGAAATGACTTAGCTTTAACAATCAGTGTAATTGTATTGTCTACTGCATGTTTGAATTTGGACATTTACAAGTAAAAAAAATGTAAATAGAGGTTCAATATAAGGTACAAGTCATTGTATATTGTTTAATGATTTCAAAAATTTTTGCAACAGCTATTAAACATTTCCTTTTTTTACACCATTTGTTTTACTGATAAACATGTATGCATAAATACGGGGCAGGGTGGATAAAAGAATTTGGGTTTTTTGAATGCATGCGTTAAACATCAACAAATGTTTTCATGCTCTACATCTCTCTCTTTGTTTTGCTATAACATGCATGCATACAAATATAATAATAATTTTGTTCTAACCATTCTAATTCATTAAATGAATGGAATTCTCTTAAATATTTCATATGCCTATAAATTAGATCCTTACACAAAACATTCACAAAGACGCTTCAGCATTATTTGTTTTCAATATGGTAAACGGTATGGTATGGGGAGTAGAGCATTCAGTCGCTCTGCTCCCATTCTGTGGAACTCCCTCCCACCTGACATCTGTAACTTAAATTCTCTCCCTCTCTTTAAAACCAGACTCAAAACCTATCTATTCACTAAAGCTTATTCCCCTTAATTCACTGTTTTCTTTGTACACGCTTGTTTTCTTTGTGTTGTCTGGTTACTTGTATTTCACATTTGTATTGTTTTTTTTTTTTTTTTTTTGTACAGTGTCCTTGAGTGTTATGAAAGGCGCTTATAAATAAAATGTATTATTATTATTTAAACATTATGTGATACTTCCTATCTTTCAATACTTCAATGTTTATGAGCATTACAAAAATATAATGCTTGCTAACAAGTTGCTAAATAGGACTACAGGTTCTGTCAGAGACATTAAACATCATCACGCTGAACAGTTTATAAAATTTATTTATGCAATTTATATTGTTATTCAACAATTAATTTTTGTTGCTTTAGTCACATATAAAGCTGTTTTGATTGCATAGATAGAGAATTTTCTAGAAGCAAGGATAAAATCATATTTTGTGTACCCACCCTAACAAAACAATAGCTGAAATGTGGTACTTATAATATAAGTTTAATCTTCCCATATCCAAAAACTCGCTCAATATGCTGTTATTTTATAGTGTCATAGTGTATTATATAGTGTTTAATAATCCAAAACCAATGCAGGAACCAAACACATACACGTAAAATAACCTTAATACCAGACAACCAAACAAAAGATTGGTCAATAGAGTGTATTCTCTGTTTTGAATCAGAATAATCATATCAACTAGAATCTTTGAGATTCATTTCCCTAAATAAAACAAAAGAGCTAATTAAAATAAAAGTAAATTATATGTAAGAAAATCCCTCTGACTTCTTACATACTGGACAACCAAACACTGAACTGAAGGCAACTTATAAAGAGGAGATTCAGAGACAGAGCACATGTGGAATGAAAACACAAACAAACAGTCCAGGGGCATGACAATATGTACTTAATACTTGGTAGGGGCTCCTTTTGCTTTAATTACTGCCTCAGTTCAGCATGGCATGGAGGTGATCAGTTTAACACTGCTGAGGTGGTATGAAGCCCAGGTTTCTTTGACAGTGGCCTTCGTTTCATCTGCATTTTTTGGTCTCGTTTCTCATTTTCCTCTTGACAATATTCCATGGATTCTCTCTGGGGTTCAGACCTGGTGAGTTTGCTGGCTAGTCAAGCACACCAACATCATGGTCATTTAACCAACTTTTGGTGCTTTTGGCAGTGTGAGCAGGTGCAAAATCCTGCTGGAAAATGAAATCAGCATCTTTAAAAAGCTGATCAGCAGAAAGAACCATGAAGTGCTGCAAAATTTCATGGTAAACGGGTGCAGTGACGTTGGTTTTTAAAAAACACAATGGACCAAAACCAGCAGATGACATTGCACCCCAAATCATCACAGACTGTGGAAACGTAACACTGGACTTCGATCAGGTAAGATGCCTCTGACTTTGTCTGTGGTTCAGGAGTGGCTTAACAAGAGGAATACGACAACTGTAGCCAAATTCCTGACACGTCTGTGTGTGGTGGCTCTTGATGCCTTGACCCCAGCCTCAGTCCATTCTTTATGAAGTTCACCCAAATTCTTGAATCAATTTTGCTTGAGAATCCTGCCTGTTCTCTCGGTTGGTTCTGCATCTTTTCTTCCACACTTTCTGTTAACATGCAGGTGTTTTGAGTTGATTAGCTGATTGGCATGTCACCATATTCTAATTTGTATTTGCAGTGTGGTCTAAAAAAGATGGTAAAATTGTGATGTTTGATGGAACCAAAAGCAGTTCTGTCTTGGCAAGGTTGGGATGAAGGTGATGGTCCTTCATCCAGCAAATAATATCTGTTAGACAAGCTAAGATGAGAGCATATATCATCATGTCATCAGGATAGAATGAGAGTTAGAGTTGAGTGTCATCAGCATAGCAGTGATATGAGAAGCCATGTTTCTGAATGACAGAACCTAGTGATGCCATGTAGACAGAGAACAGAAGTGGTCCAAGAACTGAGCCCTGAGGCACCCCAGTAGCTAGATAATGTAACTCGGACACCTCATCTCTCCAAGATACCTTGTAGAACCTATCAGAGAGTTAAGATTCAAACCACTGGAGTGTGGTTCCTGGGATGGTTCCTTTCTCAATAGGTTTGACAGGAGAATCTGTTGATTAACAATGTCAAAAGCAGAAAACATGTCCAACGAGATAAGTGTTAAAGATTTGGAATCCGCTGTTGCCAGGTCTTCAACAACTGAGAGCAAGTCAGTTTCAGTCAAAAGCTCATTTCTGAAAGCAGACTGGTTGCTGTTGAGAAGGTTGTTCTGCATGAGAAAGGCAGAGACCTTTTGAAACACTGCTCGTTGAAGTGTTTTTGCAATGAAAGGAAGAAGGGAAACCGGTCTGTAATTCCCTAAAAGAGATGGGTTAAGGGTGAGTTTCTTAAGTAGCGGGGTTATATAAGCCTGTCTAAACACCAGTGTGAAGGGATGAGTTCATGATGTGAGTGAGTGCAGGTACAACTGCAGGAGAAATGGCTTAAAGAAGAAGAGATTGAATAGGATCAAGTGGACAAGTAGTAGGATGATTAGAAAGGATGAGTTTAGAGACTACTGCCTCAGAGAGTGAAGAGACGGATGTAAATGAGGGTATGTTTGCTGGTTAGATGTTCTTGACAGATTGTGGTGTGGAAAACTGTGCACTGATGGATTTAATTTAAATTAAAATTCATAAGATGTAGGGCTGCAGACTGAAACTCAAACAGTCACAATGTAACAAAATGTAAAAATCGTCCATTGTTTAAAACCAAGTCACCTTGGTGATATATTGTATATTATATTCCGGTATATGAAACAAATTAAGATTAACATTATATACTGAACTATATAATAAATATAGTTTAATAAATTTAAAATAAAACATAATATGACAAATAAATAAAAATAATTATATACAAAAAAAAAGACTGCCGTCACTCAGCAGAAGAAAATAAAAAACACTTATTTTTTAGCTTTGGACACAAAATCTGAAAGATTGTTAAAAACTCATTTATTATCTGACATTCATCAATATTGATATTCTTACACAAACCATCCAGTGTGACTTCATCCATGATGGAAATAGAATTCAGTCTTTTGCAGAAGCATCAACCTGTCACAAAAATATAATGCAAACTACAGTAAAATTGTGCACAATATATATTGTAAGAAATGTGTTAATGTCAGAACTGGGGATTATTATTACTACTACTAGTAGCAGGAGTAGTATTAATTACAAATTTATTTTATTATTCTTTTTTAGACCGCTAGGTTCTTCCAGGAATTACATATTGTCATGATGGCCAGGATCTGCTGACGAACTCCAGCAGAGAGCACTCCACCTCGAACTGTTGTGTATGTGCTCCCCTGTCTGTGTTTCTCTGTTAAGGACTCTTATTGTGAAGTGTTTGTTACCCATTGTTCTGTGCTTCCCTTGCTCTGTTACTGCTTGTTTATCACCATGACTACTCATCAGCCCCGCCTCCTTGTTAACTCGTTGTGTCACCTTTAAAAACGGTCTGTGTTTGTAGCCTAGCCGCTGATTGGTTGTTAATGTTTCTAGTGTTTATCAGCTGGAAAAGATTGTTCGGAAAATGATTCCCAATGATTTCTAAAAACAAGACAGTAATGTTTTCTTGTCTAGAAAATTCTTCTTGATTTCAGAATATTTTTATATTTTGGCTGGAAACAAGAAAATCTAGTCTTAGAAAGCATTTTTTGCCGTGTACATGACAAGAACCAACCAATGGGAAACAAGACACATGATCTAGACAGCCAATCAGAATCCAGAGATATATGAGGACAAGGGAAGCATGAAACAAACAGGAGCTGTGACAAAACTTCAAAATAAGAGACATGAAAACAGAATATGAACCAGAACCCAAAACAGACCTTACAATATTACATATAAATATATTTAATATATAAACTTTTTATTAAATATTTACACACATGTGTTTGTATTTATATATACTAAATAAATATACACAAAATTATTATGTAAAGTAATGGATGTGATTAATCATTTGACAGCACTAAAGCTGTTTTTAACTAAATATATATAAAAGTACTTTAAATGTTATTTTATGTCTGGAAATCACTCATTTTGCACTGTAGGCTCATTTTGAGCTCAAAGAATGGGCTTTTTGCAAATGTAATTGCTTAGTTGATTTTATTTTAATTTAATTTATTCATATTGGGTATACTTCAACCCACGCAGTATAAAAAGATGAGTGTAACTTTAATAGTGTGTCACTACCTTGAAACAAGTTCTTTATGACTTAAGAAGCAGCACACGACTGCATGGTGAAATAATCACTAAAAAAGAAAAGAAACAAGAAATAATAAAGCAAAAATCTCTCTCTCTCTCTCTTTTTTTTTTTTTTTTAATAATTTGTAATTAGTTTTGCTGGTTTAATGACATGTAATTTTCTTAGTTTTCCCTTTTTAATTTTCTTTATAATGTTTGTTTTGATTTAATTTAAATGTTGTTGCCCTCGTATGTTATTTGTTCTAAAATGTGTATAATTAATAATTAAAAAAATAAAATAAATAAAAAATCCCTGAGCGCACCACCATTTGCAGCTTGAATGTGCGGTGTTATTAATTTACCTTATTTTAGCCTAACGTTACCTGTACAAAAAGATTCTGTTGTTTTACTTAACATTACAAACTTGCATTTGATATACATTTTATGTTATTTAATCATCATAATCATAAAGAATGACACGCGCTTTATCGTCGGAGGGAGTTGAACGCGACTCTATCGCCCCCTCGAGGCCGGAGGCTCGTGGCTGTATTTATTACTGTAGATATACATCATCTCCGCTGTTCCCGCGCTCTTCACATTTAAAAACTAACCGACAGTGTTTCAGAAGAGCCGAATAATGACTGACATCTCCTGACAACACAACTAATCAAGGTTTTCAGGTGTATTTATCACACATTTATAGACTGTATATATATATATATATATATATATATATATATATTTAACTTTAATGAAGTTTGTTTTTTAAAAGTGACAGTTACACAGGCTAAGATGTGTCGTTATTAAAGTGGTATTTATTCTGTAACACGGTCTTAAAGTTAAAATTGTGCTTTTTACCAGACAAAACCTAGCTTAAAATCAACCATATACAGTAAATAAACAATTTCCGTCACAAACAGAGGATTAGCGTTATATTTAAAAGCGTTACACGATGAAAAATAAATGGTGTTTGTTTTATAAATGTGACCCTGGACCACAAAACCAATCATAGGGGTCATTAAAACAGTGCTAATGAAGTTCTTACTAATTCTCATAAAAGAGAAAAATAGATGATTTTGACTCGTACAGTGTATTATTGTCTGTTGCTGCTCCATGGCCACATGTTTTTCACATCTTTTCCTCCTTAATTATGGTGTTGTTGTGGGACATTGTCTTAGTAACTAATAGATGATTAATCCAGAAAGATGAGTGTCTCTGTCTGCTTGTTGAGGATGTGTTTTATTCTGCTCTGAAGTGTTAGATATGGACTCTGTGACACCACATGAGCGTCTGTGGAAGCTCTATAAGGAGGAAACACCCAGCACCACTCAACAGTAAGCGCTTTGCTCAAATGTTTATCAGACAATATATCAGTTATTATATATCTCTGACCGATATCAACCAAACTTTCCACCCTCATGCATCCCTATTTGAATGTAAAGAACATATTGGCTGTTTCGGCACCTGTAAAAACAAGCAGAGTTAAACACCTGGATGCGTATTAAATGGTTTGCACTGTTTAGTATGGGTGTGTTTGTTAAGACACTGACAGGTTATTACTGTCCTGTGTGATTTGAAAGCTGTCCAGCCGTGATTAGGGCTGATGTTTAAATCAGCTCGTTTAGGTTTGTTGTCGGGTTACTCAAGGCAACAAGAGGTGCTTTCATGATAAATTACAGAAGCGTATTGACTGGAGAATGGATGAATTACACACTGTACCCCGCTGTGGTGTGGTGTATAAGATACAGTGCCTGGCTTGGACATTTGGAAAAACAGATACATTTATTTTTTTCTAAATTTATGTTTTTTGATTGTGTGTTACAATTAATCTTAGTCAAACTCCAGCTGGGTTATTTTGTTTAGGTAAAAATAACACAATAAAAACATGATAACATAATATAAAACATGATTTGAAAATAAAAAAGAGTTATCTGTTTTTGCATATAAACTCTTTATGTAATTTTTATAGGAAAGAATAATGCAAACAAACATTTAAATGTTGATGGACTTATTTTTTTGCATTTAGAATATAAAAATCAATATTGTCAAATAATGTTACATGTCAGAGATAAGTTATGGTCTAAACTAAACTGACTTTTACCTGGATACAAGAAAGAATTTTTAACAAAAATACATATACAAAAAAAAAAATGTATATGTATTTTTGTAAAAAAAATTATTCTAATTTTTAAAAATTATTTTGATATATTATTTAAATTTATATTCTTGCAATTTCTGTTTAAATTTTTTTTTTTTTGTTTTAGTTTGTGTTAACAGTTTAGAAGTTTAGAATTTAGAAGTTCTTTTCTATTCTAATTAAGTATGATTATTTAGCTGTGCTTTCAAAACAGTGTCTATTTTATAACTCTTGACATCAGCATGAAAATAAATCAGGCAGCATTTTAGAGGTTTCTAACCATAGAAGTTTTATTTTTAATGCTTTATAAAAATGCAGTTGCGCTTTACTCCAGAGGAGGTCTCTGTCTCTCTACCAAACCTGCTTCTGCTCTGATTCACTCTCTCGGTCTCTCTTTTTCTCCATGCATTTCACAGAGATTGTTGTTTTAATAAATAACAGCTTGTGTATAACTAATGTATGCTTATATGTTTGTTTCCCACCATGTTTTCCCTCTCCGCTCACAGTTTCTCGGGCCGGAGCGTGCGTCTGTTGGAGTCGCTGCAGTCGAGTCATCTGAGGTCACTGATGCAGTCCTTCTTCAGACAGCGCTCAGAGAGATCCAAACCCAACAGAAGAGCCAGAGTTAACTCCATGAGTTTTGAGGATTTCTTCTCTTCTCTGAAAGAAGCGACAGGCAGAGACTACCAGAGAAGTGACGTGGAGGAGTTATTCAATGAGGCCGGTGCTCTTACGTTTCTTTAACTCTTCAGGAGCCACTAAAAAGACAAACTTGGCTAGTCGCTTCACTAATAGAGTGAAGAAACATGTTTTATGACAGACGTGTTTCCTTCTGTACAGATGGACGTCTCTTGTGATGGTTGTGTCGGATGGCAAACGTTTCACAACTTCATACTGCAGCATTACAAGCAGATCAAAGACTTGATGTGGGCCTGTAAAAATATTCCCATCTCACAGCCTTCAATACACCACTGCACCTACAACAAGGTGACAGCTGCATTTATCTATCTGTCTGTCTATCTATCCATCTATATATATATTAATCATTCTGTAATTGCAGGTACATTTGGTGTCTGCAGTCTGTTATCGTTAAACTCTGTATCCAAAGTAACAACGCTGATAATAGAATTGACAGTTTTATTTTATTTTTCCAAAAGCTCCACTTGCTGGTATAAATGCTAAGAACACATGACACTAATGAAAACATGATTAAAAGAGCTTTAAATAACCCAGTGTGAGATCAGTAATAAATTCAGTTTATAACAGAGTTGACGTTCTACTCTTGATGTAAGATGTTTTTAGATTAGTATGTTTTCGCAGAGAGAGCACAGATACTTTTCAGTGCTTCAGATCTTATCAGGGAGTGAAAGTGACATCATTTCCTGTCACTTACACAGTTCTGAGAGATAATTCCACCAATTTAAAGGCAAAATATGGTTTGGTAACAGAGCTGACACAAGATTTATGGACACACGCTTTTCTAAGAATTAAAAAAAAAATAATAAAAATGTAATGTTGTAGAATTAACTATTTAGGGATTTTATAAATAAATGATGCCAAAAGAAAAGTACTATAAAATATTTTGATAGATTGATAGATGAAGAAATCATGATTTTCAGCTATTTTAGACACTTTTTAAATAAATTGTTATATTATTATGTACTGTTACATCTTGTATTTCATAACAATTAGTAAATAATAATAATAAATAAATTTAAAATAAAATAAAATATAAGCATTTGAATAAAAAGCAGAAGAAATTATGACTTCGGACACAAAATGCACCCGCAATTATAGAATCACCCATATAAAACATTTATGCTGTATTTATATAAAACATTTGTGTTATTCTTATACCATATATAATGGACTGATCATTAATTCATTCATTGGTTAGGTGTAACATGTTATAAATAATGTTTGTCCTTTTATCTATCTATGGAAGCATATGTGTAGCGATATTCAAAATGATAATGTATTTCTTATTTAGATTTACATTTCCATTACCCCACATGTGCAAAGTTTGGTGCAGAAGGAAAATGAAAATTAAATAATATTATTTACATTTGCCATTTACAACAGTAATCTTAATATGTAAATTGCATACTAATTTTAATGCTGTATAAGTTGCAAAATGTAAATGTATAACCCTAATTGATTTGATATGTGTAACATGTCCAAGCAGAAATAGTAGCAAAATTCTCATTTAAATGTTATTTGTCCGAAATGCATTTAGACTAACAGTTAGGACACTTACGATTGCATTTTCATCATGACACTGTGGGATATTTGGAGCAAAATTCAATGCGTCGCTGAAAATGCATTCCGAGCTGGCCACGCCCACCCTCCGTCAATCATTGCGTCAAGGCGGAAGCGTGTTAGTTTAGATCATTCGAAACATGGCAGCTGGAGATATGAAGTGGAGCGTGAAGAGAGAAATAGTGGTGTTTGAGATGATTTGTACACGTATGTAGGTGACAGAACTAGATTAATACTGGAGTGTTTTGCAGAATTATTTAGATTAAATAATAATGAGAAGAAATATTTATTTGCAACAACTGTGGGAGGCTGAATGCTGCACGCACGCGCAGCGTTGTCAAGGTAACGTTTGGTCCATCGCTCCCTTCACTGAGAGAGTCCCAAACACTTATGAGACTAAAATGTCCTGCACCCTTAAAAGAACACACTTCAAGGGCTCTCTCAGTGGTCCCATTGTGACAGACTTCGTCATTAATTTTCTATAAAATTCTACAATAAAATCTCTTGGGCATTTAAGTATGTTTTCATGTTAACTCTGAAGGAATTTTAATAATGCACGTAGAAAAAGTAGGAAATAAGTGTTATTGTAACACTTTTTTCAAAGACTCCACAGTATAGTATATTCTAACGTAAAATAACTGCATCTTTTATAATGTCCAATATTAATATGCTTGTTAATAGTTTTTCCACCGTTTTGGGGCACATTCAATTCATAACCGCTGAAAGATATGTCTTCGTCAGCTTTTTGTCCGCTTTATGTATCCGTACCGTAATACCACAAATAGACGTGCACAGAATGTGGCGGCTCACGTGACCGCGGTCTGTTAAGGCTGACAATTCTGCAAAACACTCCAGTATTAATCTAGTTCTGTCACCTACATACGCGTACAAATCTTCTAAAACACCACTGTTTCCCTCTTCACGCTCCACTTCATATCTCCAGCCGCTATGTTTCGAATGATCTAAACTAACACGCTTCCGCCTTGACGCAATGATTGACGGAGGGTGGGCGTGGCCAGCTCGGAATGCATTTTCAGCGACGCATTGAATTTTGCTCCAAATATCCTGCGGCGTCATGATGAAAATGCAATCGTAAGTGTCCTAACTGTTAGTCTAAATGCATTTCGGACAAATAACATTTAAATGATCATTTTGCTACTATTTCTGCTTGGACATGTTACACATATCAAATCAATTTGGGTTATACATTTTCATTTCAATTTTGCAACTTATACAGCATTCAAATTAGTATGCAATTTACATATTAAGATTACTGTTGTAAATGGCGAATAAAAATAATATTTTTTAATTTCCATTTTCCTTCTACACCAAACTTTGCACATGTGGGGTAATGGAAATGTAAATTTAAATAAGAAATACATTGCCATTTTGAATATTGCATTGTCATTTTGAAATTTGATACACATATGCTTTCATACAATACAGGTTGTACTGAAGAGAACTCGTGTCACACTGAAGGCAGTGTTTAATGCAATCAACTCATGAGTGAAGATCCATCTGATCCTTCAGAGACGGCAAATCAAAAACCCTTTAAATGAGAAACAAATTGCCCAAGGGTGTCTCGGTGGCTGATGACGAATATATTCAGTACATTGTATTTTTTGAAAACAAATGCATTTTCACTGTGGCATGATTTCTGCACATCAAACTAGCGTTACAACATTGAACATTGCTCAGGTGTAGTGACTGCATGATTTCCTTTGCCAGACTGCTTATAGATCACGTTCACACAGCGGCAGAGTCCGCTGGTCAGTCCTGCAGCTGGGTCATCACACACGCTTCAGTAGTTTACAGGGGAGGACCACGTAAATGATAGAGACACAGACACAAGCCGTGCGTCATCTGAAGGTTTGGATCCAGTCACTGGTTTGAATGCTCCGCTCTTTACTGAGATAGAAATGCAGCCATTTATTTAAGATTTAACAGATGGATGCTGAATCCCTGACAGCTGAAAACTCATCTCTTTCAACAATACTTGACAGTATTCTAAATGAAACATTTATTTGAACAATGACTGGTATTTCAAGCACTTCCTGTGTCTGTTTGCCTCTTTTAGATGAATCCCTTTACGTACTAAATGTAAATGAACTGAATTTCTAACATAAACTGATTGAATTGGATTTATGCTGTGTCAAATGTGAGATGACAAATGTATTTCTGCACGTCGCCATCGTTGATACAGGTAATGGACACAAACACAACGATACAGACAGTATTCTAGTCTGGTAAGCTGCTGTGTGAACAGGACTTTCACACTAACGGTGTGAACGTAGCCATAGTAACATCTCAAGGTTTTTATATTTCAAACATCAGAATGTTGCGGCAATATCGTTCTCATTTGTCATTTCATTAAGATGCTAAATATATAAATCTAGAAAGCTGTTCTTTTATTTCTAGCGAACATTGTATTACAGTCTCACAACTTTAAAAATATACATTTTTAGCATTTATAAAGAAACAAAAAACTAACAGCGAACATTATTTGAGAAACCACAAAGAAGAGAGAAAAATAAAGTGATAGAGTGTGCTTAATCATGAGTAGATATACCCGTATCTGATTTCAAAACACTAGATTTCTGTCCTTTTTCACAATGAAATGTCAAAGGGAAACCCACAATCACCAGAGGACTTTTCTGATGTGTCATTAGCACCATCACTCTTTAAAAACACCAGGCCCAGGGTCGCGTGTGCTTTCATTCCCACATTAGTGTCTCTTCCCTCGGTAAGAACAGGCTGGAGTGTAATGCTAACGTGAACTAGCATATTGACCCCACACTGAAAGCCTGGCTGAAGGCTGCTTAATACATTCAGCTTGCCTGCTAGACTGAAAGTACGTGCACAGTTCATGAGCGTGAAACAAGACTTCATTACGGATTTAACAGTAGACTATTTCCTGTAGCATATTCACAGAACACTCGTAATATGGTAAATATATGTGTACTTTGTCTTTTTTCTTCCAGTAGTATTGGCTTGTTATAATATGGATTAAAAAGACATACCCTGCAGAAAAAGGCTTGAGATTAGCATAACTAAAAGGTGCGTGGCATCACAAAGAAGTGATTTTTGATTGTCTCACTGTGCATTTTGGAACTGGCTAGCATGTGTTGTTCTACATTCTGAAATCACATTGAACAGTGGAGGAAAGAAGGTCAACAATTTACTAGCTATTCCACCATATCTGTGAGGTTAATTCGACTCTAGACCTTCCTGCGGTGTCCGTTCCAAACCTTACTGCTGTCTCTCGTGCTTAGAGCCTTGAGGTAAATGGGTGCTAGTCTTGATTCCTGGCTGGAGCTCGGGGGCGGACCAACGTCTCTTTCGGGCGCGGGGCCGCTGGCTTAGCAAACCGGAAGGAGAAGGCTGTCCTACTGACAGAGGTGCGGGGTCAGGGGGCATCCTCTCGACCACCTCCATCGTGTCCTCTGATCGCGTGTGACTGCCTGAGTGAGGTGAAGCAGGTGTAGGAGTCAGTGCCAGACACACATCGCCGGTGCTGAGCTGACGGCACTGCAAGCCGTACAGCTGCGCGCTCCGCTGGGGACTGCAAGAAGACCAGCCTCGGTCCTGCACGAAGAACGGGTACTCCGTCAAGACTGTGAGCAGCTCCTGCCGGAACAATAGCAACATACATTTCGGTAAGGCTGAGAAAACACCCATGATGACGCTTCACACAGAAGGATTCGCACTCTTAAATTAAGAGTTCGTATTTTGTGCACTGCATTTGAAAAACACTTCAAAACACACGGTTAGCTCCTTTGTAGGAAAACTGAATTTGTTCACAATGAATTTCTTTTTGAGCTATCAAAGCTATGCCAAAACCATAGCTCACACCAAAATGAATGTGGTAATATGTCAAAGGATAGAGGCTGTCAGTTCATAAAGTTACCTTCCCAATTCCTCTGTCAAAATTATACCCCAGCATTCGAGTTGCAACATAACTTTTAATGCCTTAATAGTAGCTGTTGATCTAACGTATTATTAACATATTATGACAATATATTAAGCAAAACATCTACTATGTTCTCTAATGTGAACAATACAGGAGATAAGGAGCAATGCATAAGCCTTCCATTAGGGGGAACGACGTCTGGTTTCATGCCAGTGTCATTCAAACCTCCACAGGGTGCACACAGAGACATGACAGCACAGAGCAGATCATATTCTACACTTAATGCTGTATTTCAAACATTGCCAATGATTAGATAGAAGATATGTCATAAATAGCACTGATGAGCAGAATAAATAACACCTGTGCTATGCGATGAGCCATTTGAGATGCTCTCCTGTTTCGGTGGAAATTATGTCAACACACTAAATAACTGCACATTTCAAAGTACGTCTGCGGGACTTTAAGTAACCTTTTCAGGTGTATTTATTAGTATCCTCTTCTTTTCCTTTTTTTGGTAATTATTTAGGCCATTTCAACATGCTCAAAAATGTCAAAAATCTAGTTTTTATCAGTTGTTCAATGTTTCAAAGCTGACTGTCATAGGCCTTGCCCACAATAATGTTTTCATTTGAAAATGCATCCTTTTCTCTTTGTTTTGGCCTTCTGTCCACACCGAGAAGCCATTTTTCAAGGAAAAGGCTCTCCAAAGATGATAAATTTGAAAACGGAGGCTGTTGAAAACAACGATACAATGAATGTTTATTCATGTGACATATACCAATAGACATATATGTTTATACCGGTTCCATGCCTCTAGATTTTACTCGGTACACTTTTCATATCACAGTCCTGGTTCCCCAAAATTTACTTGCAATTGCTGTTTTTTTTGGCTAAACATGAGTGCAGTTGCATTTTAGGTTACACATGCAATTGTAAAGAGTGCAAACTGGACGCATCAGTGAATGGTGAGATATTTTCATCAATGAAATGATCCTGCCAGAAGAATTTCATGAAAACATACTATATCATGTCTATTCTGCCTGTATCATCTCAGTGAGCTTTTTTGTTTTTGACCTTTCAGTGTGGATAAGAATCTTTTGGAAAACGATTAAAATTGCTAATGTGGACGGAGAGCATTTTAAAACAAAAATATGGATATGGATTAATGTAGACATAGCCATAGTTTAGTGCCAGTTGTGTTAGTGTAACTGATTGTATTTTATTTTATCCTTCCTTATATTGTGTAGAACAGCATTAATAAAAAAATATACTTTAGTACATTGGCCTCGACTTAACCCAAGGTTGCAGTATATTTTGATTTCCATGCATGCTTCTTGTGATAAACCAAAGACTATAGAATACCCAAGACATGTCACTCGTATAGTTTTGAATGGGGGGAAATGCAACGCTTAACATGGTTGATCAATCACAGGAAGCCCCACCTTCTGAATAAAATTTTGTAATGTCAACACGTCAGCTCATCTGCCATTATTAGTTCCGGTTGCTATAGAGAGATTTAGCATTCTAGAGATGTGTGCCTTGGACTGCGCATGCATACTGACTGATCTCACCTGAGAAATAATAAACACTATTTGAGCAAAAGAAACAACATTTATTACACAGTTGTTGTCAGATTTCATTCGTGATTTCAAATATAAAATTTAATGGTAAACTTAGTGAACAGTTTGGGAGAATTTGATGCTTCCCCATTCAAAGAGATAGGAGTTGCACTTGGATGCCCGAGAGCCGTTTCAAAGATGGCCGCCGAGTGACATGACTTGTCTTAAAGAGACTTTGGCTAAACTCACCTGAGTGTTGCGGTCTGTGAGCAAAACCTGCAAGTGGTTGAAGCCATACGTGGGTCCGGGTGAGATTAAAAGAATAGTGCAGGTGCTCAGGTGAAACTCAGGCAAGGTGTCAGCACTGCGCACAAAATCCTCTGTCTTCAGCTCCTCCACCCTCTTCAGATGACCGCCAGCCAGCTCAATCAGGGAACCTTTGGCAAAATGAGGTAGGACTGCAGAAGGGGGTGGGTCAGGGCCGGTGAGCACAGCCACGGGAGCATGGTAGGACCCTGCTGAAGGATCCAATTCTGTCTCCGCTCCATGGCTGTTGTGTTGGCTTTGCAGGAAGTGCTGGGACTTCCTCGGAGAGCAGGACACAGAAGGACTAAGCTGTGGGTACTTTTGAGAGTTATGGTGGGCAGATTGGCAAAGGGACCCCACAGCATAGTAGATCTGAGCCCCAGCCTGAGAGGCACTACCACCGAAATGGTCCTGAGAAGTGACTGCCCTTCCTGTCTTTGTGTCTGGCGAGGGGGGTATTGGCATTCTGGGTGTTCCCCGAGGGTCCCTGTCCCACGGTGAGGAATGTGCACTTGTGCTCTCTCGTGGCAGAAGGCCTCTTCCGGTGGTCTGTCTTGTCGTGTTCTCCTGTCTTCTTCTGCCATTGGCGTGCGAACCTTCTAACCGGGTCACATTATTGTTCCCGCGCTCATCACAAGAGGGCATCCTTCTGCTAGGCCCAGGACCGCTATCTGTGCCTTCAACACCATTGGGCCGTATGCCTTGGTACCTGAGTCTGCTGTCTGGGAGAATGTCGTGGGGATAAACCGGAGGCTGTGGAAAGAGGTGAGGGGAGAAGAGAGACGAACTATAGTCTCGTCGACCCGAGCCGTAGGACCACATTTCTCTGGATTCGCCAGCATAGACACTTTTGAACATGGGCACGGATATTAGCGGTTGCACACTTATTGGAGGCATGTCGTTGCTCAGCCAGCGAGAGTGATGGGCAGCGGTGTGCTCCAGTCCTCCGTCCACACCCCGTCCACAAAATGCTTCTCTCCAGGATGCCGAAGCGGACCCTCGCCTCTCTCCCACCTGGACCGGCAGGTATGAGGGATGCACCGAGGGAGTATAGGACACCTGCCAAGGCAAGGACAGAGGAAGGGCTGGCAGCGTAGGCGGAGGCAGTGGTAGAAGATCCCCGCTCTCTCTGTGACCCTCCGTGGAGTGGTGCTGCCTTCGGCTTCGAAAAGGGGCAGGGGGTTTGAAGTCATCCTCTGGGGCTGGCTGATCTGACGAGCCCTGTCGGGAGTCCCGCTTTTTGGGGGGGAGACACTCCTTGCTGCGGTCTGGGCTTGGATTCATGGGACAATCCCCCGGGCCTTCTGGGCCACTCTAGGTTACATGGGCTGGGAAGAACAAAGGGCTAGGAGAAAGACATGTTCTTCTGCTGATCAGCATCACGCACACCACGTGTCACACACGGCCACGTTCAGAACTCCCGCTCACCTGAGAGAGAAAGGAGAAAAAAACAAAACAAAGCAAAAAAAAAAAATTATATATATGTATTTATATATATATATATAGAGAGAGAGAGAGAAAGAGAGAGAGAAAGAGAGACATATATAAAATATTAAGTAACTAAATGAAAATAGTACTGACCTCTTGCAGTAGTCCTAAACAGTATACTTGATTCACAGATCAAACAACTTATTTCTGAATGTCACTGGAGTACCTAAGCAGATTAACCATAGATTTAGTTCATCAAACAATTTAAAGAGTGTCCATACACTTTCAGGGGCCACTACATACTGTATGATTACCTTCTTTTTCTTCTTTTTTTTATATTACATTTAATTTGCATTTATTTGTATATTTACATTCTATCCAACGTTTAGTGTTACACAATTTGAAATCTCTGTATGTGCTGTACATGTGGCAGAACTGACAATAAAGCAGACTTTGTCTATGACTTGCAGACCTGAACATCTGAAAGCTTTATACTGGGAGAAATAAATTGTCCAAATGTTCTAAATATAACTTCCACATGATTATCACCATATTGCTGTTGTGCTAGCAACAAACACACAAAAACATATACTGATAGACAAACACTCAAGATTTTCTCACCCACACACATACAAGTATGGCCAGTTCTTAAATAGATTGCTTCTGTTTAATAAGCTGTTATTGGAGTCTCCGGACTAATTCCAGAACTTGCTGTAGTTACTAGGAAAGTTACCTAACGATTAAAGATCACTAATGCAGAGACATTTAAAACACACACACACACAAAAGAAGACTGAAAGGTTTAAAACAGTGAAACCTGCTTGTTTCATTCACACCTTCTGTGGGGAACTTTCTCTAATGTTAATCCAGCACTCTAAATTAGACACTTATATTTGACCGCACTACACTGCCAGCACATCTGGTCTCTTTCTCAACGCCTCTGTCTACCACACTGTCTGCATGGATTGAACCCAATACCCTGCTGTTGTCTCCATGGAAACTGAGTCCATACATGTACAGTGACCAAAGAGATCTGAGAGGGTTATACAGGAATTGTATCAGGAAATGTAGGCCGACAAACTATGGAAGCAGATTAGTCTCATTAATAATTCACGCAAAAGACACGATGCACACATGCGTAACCAAATTCACATGCAT